>CM021100.1:712614268-712880437 GCA_007115665.2 Sequoiadendron giganteum
AAATTTGCATTGAGAGCACCCTACTGGTTTGGTGGAGGGTGGGTGGCACTTGGGTGGTATATTGGCTGAGGTGCCAATGGAGGTGAATGAGTAGTAGAGGTGGTTGATAGGGCGGCAGAGTCACGGTGACTATTAAGTGGTCTCTAGAATACATGCTGTCAACTAGGAATTTCAATAACCTGGTGGGGGTTCAAAAGATCAAGGGGGAGGGGGGCATGTGCCTTGATTGCTCCTGCCACACTTGCCATGTGGCAAGTGGTGGTAATGAGGATGAGTACCCCCGTGGTACCCTGTACCCCTTGGGTACACAAAGTGCTAAGCACTTTTTAAAAAACTGGTTTGTATTTTTTTTTATTCAATTTTTCTTTGTTTTTTTTTCAAATCAATTTAAAAAATATAATTTTTTTCATTAAAACAATCAGACTTACATAAATCAGTCAGGCAGGCTGTACAATCTCACCTACTAAATTTTTTTAGCCTTTTCAGTAAATTTGTCCAAATTGGACAAACTTTATATGGATTTATGTGTTTTGATGCCTTCTATATGCAATGGTGAGGTCTGCTTTGTGCAAAGGTGCCTCGAAAATTGTGCTGTTCACAAAAGACACAAAAAATACATGCAACCAAAAAATGAAATAAATGTCTTCTGAGTGTCCAATTTGGATTAAACAAAAGACAAACCTTTGTTTCTTGGCTTCTCTGAAAATAATGGTGTGCTTTGATCTGATCTGGGAATCACTGATGTGAAGCCCTAGATGAAACCCTCTTTCCTCAACACATATGAACAAATTCCAGACACCAACAGAGCTTTGATACTATGTTAGATTTAGTGGGAATTCAATTTAAAAGCTTGAATCTAGGTACATGAAGAAAGTTACAATAGCTGCAAACACAAAACAAATAATGCAATATGCAATAACACGAGCTATTCCAAAACAGAGGAAATCAATAATGAGATCAAATCGATTAAATCAACCATCAAAGGAATGGATGAAGTACATAAATAGGCCACTTGGATGCATGACTCAAGGAGATGAAATGTCCAGTGGTCATGAGTTTAACTGCTAATCAGTGGATCAGTTAATGAAGTATAACTATGCAGTCAAGAGATGAACTGCCAGTCAGTGGATTAGTGCACTCAACCTGACTAAGACAAAGGTGGCCTTGACTAAATAGAGGTGGCACCTAACTACCACCAATCAAAGATTAATGAGGGAGTGGTGGCACTTGTGTACCTCAAGTCAAAGAATACATGTCTTTATTAGCTTATTAGGTGAGAATAATTAAATATCCTAATTAGACTAAGTAAACTTATTGAATAGGTGCAATATTACACTCAGGATAGAAACATATCCAAGGTGAAGTAAATATTACACCAACAACTTTAAATCATTCATGAAAGAATAAATCAGCTATGCAAAAATAAAATAAAAGATATATCATTCCTGTTGAGATTTTATCAGGGATCCTTGTCTGAAGCAAAAAATGAAATTACAAAAAGTTTCCCTAGGGGCTGCAGCCTTGACACAAGGTCCATTGATCACAGATAAAAAAAATTGCTAAGTGTACATTCATTGAGAAAGCAATTATCATAGTCTTGATTTCATTACATACTACCAGGTATGAAGAAAAAGAAGCCAGAAACCAAATACAATATTCTGAATATTCATCCTTGTGTGAGGATAGGCTCACAGTGTCCACCACGGCTTCAATGGGCCCTGAGCCATAACCAGTTACGTGTAGAAAGGCAACAGTCCTGTTACCCCCAGGGTTGACAGGGTTGCCCCTGAGCCTATCCTCTACTATGTCAGCATCAAAATAGATCTCCATCACATCAGCCATATTATTTCTTGCCACATAACCATGCTCAGTCACTGCCTTCTCTGCTGCAGTAGGCTCCACCACCCTGGCACACTCTTCCTTTGTGTCCATGCTTGAGATCACTATCTGCACCACAGCTTTTTTCCTGTGCAAGGGAATGCCCATCCGAACAACTGGAAGTTTGTTTCCGTTTAGAGCCACTAGGATGGAAGATCTGTGCCAGTTCCATTCAGTCACGTTCTACCTAACCACAATAATCTGATTTAAAAGGTGGCAAAAGAAATCTTAGGCCATCAGTTTGTAGTCATCATTAAGAATGCTGGCTACAATAATATGAACGAAAAGGTGTTAAAGAAAACCTTAGGCCAGTTACATTAAGTGCTTTAAGGGTTTGGGGCTGGTAAATATTGAGTAGGACTTAGAAGCATGGGGGAAGGATTGTTTGCAGTCAAGTGCAGCACCTGTATGCAAGGGTTCTTTTCAAGAAAAGACTGAAAAAAAGATTTATTTTTATTACAATTACTGACATAGTACATGAATAAATGAAACATTGAGAGAAGATATGGATTCCATATCAAACCCTATCCAAGATCACTTTTTTCATTAAAGGAAATAATATATCATTCTCCATTGTATTACTTTCAGGAGAGTACTAGACTGTGTACACCTTGACATTCGACATTAACCTTTCCTGTGAGTGGCTTACCAGACAATGAAATTTCATTAATCTATTCTTGTTTGCTTTTCTGCATCACTTTCTAATAGGTGGAAAAGGTTCGAGCGATTTTATTTTATTTTTCTTTATCTACTTTCCCATTCCCCCACCAATTGCCCCTCATGAGCTCATGTATGCATAGTAATTATAAATAAATTTTGCAAGGCTAGTTCTATAACAGATCAGTGTAAAATCATTAATGTTGCTTTCATGTTTAGTGACACTTAGGTTACCGGCAGTCCAACATGCCTCAACTGGTGGTGGAGGTGGTCTTGTAGCACAAATGAACATCTTTGAGCGTGTTGTCAGGCTTGTAAAGGTATAAAGGAAGAGGAAGGGCCTCACAAAAATCTTTTTTTAGCTACACAATTGATAACGGTTCTTGAGAGATGATTACTTGTTACATTTGTTTAGAATGTTCTTTTGATACATTCACTTTCTTTTCATCTTTGTTTAACAGTCATATGCAAATGCAATAATAAGCAGTGTAGAGGACCCCGAAAAGATTTTGGATCAGACTGTTGAAGAAATGAATACTGATTTGACAAAGATGCGTCAAGCTTCTGCACAGGTTTTGTTTTATCTTTGATTGACAGGTTTATGTGGTAACCTCCTATGGTGCAAAGTGCAAACTGTTATAAGCAAGGGTGAATTTCAATAGCAGTGATTAAGAATTTTTTATGGTATTCTGATTCTGATGAATAAGCTTGGTGAAGAGTATTGAAATCAATATTAAAAGAACATGGTAGCAATAAAAGTTTGAGGAAGATACCCTTTGATTATAACTGTTTATTGTTTTCAATTTATCACTACTAGCCATAGAGTATCTTGCATCTAAATTCTAATGAAAATGTAATTGTAAAGGTGTTAGCATCTCAAAAGCAGTTGGAGAACAGATATAAAACTGCAAAGCAATCTGCAGATGATTGGTGAGTTTCTGTTTCTAACCTTTGGTCTGGAATATATGAATTCATCAATATTCTTTGAGCTGAGTTATTTGCTTTTCCAAAAAGGTACCGTAGAGCCAAACTTGCATTAGAGAAAGGAGATGAAAATCTGGCACGTGAAGCTCTGGTCCGTCGCAAAGCCTTGGAGGTAACATCTTTTGTCTAAGTGTTAAGCTTTATATCAACTTTTACCTTTTACAAATTATGGATATATTGACTTTGCCAGCTTCTGTAATTCAACATATGAATTTTGAATATGTACATTTGTAAGGCACACTCTTTCTTAAACTTTAAAAGTGGTGAAAGGAATAAGTTACAAGTATGCTTCTGAAATGAATGGCATGAACGAGTTATTTATCATCCTTTAGTCCACCCATTTCCATCAATGACAAAATAGCAGTCAACCCCTGTTAACTTTAGACCTGTCATGATCCCATACAACAAAGATGTATTGCATAAAAGTTGATTCTATGGAAATGATGGCGACATATAACAATTTTGGTTTGGTTGGTGATTTTATTTATCTATCGAACCACTTATGTATATCAAAAAATGCAAGAACTGATGTATTGTCCTGCACTATCAAACTCCTTTGTTACTGAATAGAGGAACACTTTCAGAGTGCTTTGTTATACATTGTATGTGGAAAACAAACTGTATGAAATGTTCAAGAAGCTGTTTATTAGCTTTCAACTAATGCAACTTATAATTTCTTGATTTGACCATCTCTATTCATAGCAACAAAAGATTTGACAAGATTGCCCTTCTTTGTATTGGTAAAAAATAAAGCAGTAGGATAGTGGCTCTTTGAAAAGCCCTATCGCATCAAGATTTACTATATGTGGCCAAACCTTGGTTAGAGATTCAATTACTTGTTTTACTGAGCCTGATGTCAATATTGTACATGAATTAATAATTCCATTGAAGAAAATCAAAATACTGTTAGAAGCCAAAATGTAAATGAATTTAATCAAGCACTATGTGAAGCACTGTTTACAAATCCTGTTGTTCCTGAATTGTTAATTATAACTTGAAGCTGGAAAAGTTATCAAAGTCTGTATGCTTGGAGATTGATCCAGATTCCAGATTATATTTGTAGGCGACATTGGTTCCTGCAGTATTCTTTTTTAATAGGCTCCTTATCAGTATAAAGTCATAGACATTTTGCATAATTCCTATTTTCTGATTAAGCTTTTTCTCCGGGTAAGAATTAATAATTAATGCTATTTCCATTGGTCATTGGATGCCTTGAGTGCTCCGTTACCATACCTCACGTTATTTTCCTTTCTCTTAAAATGAATACATTCTTTTTTCAATACAGAACTGAATCATTTATTCTCATCAAAATCCTTGCCGTCTTTTGATTTTGTGGAAAGATTGAGATTCGGTTTGTTCTTTCAATTATGTCTCAAGACTCCCCCATAAGGGTAGTATTCCAGTAACTTCTTTTTCCCAAAGGCCTTGATATCATTTTGACTTTCCTTCCACATTTTCTCGAGAATGATAGTGGAGATCTGAGGATAAATCCCAGAATATTTAATAAATCAGCTAACAACCTAACACAATTTAGTGAGTCAAAGTCACAACTGTATTGATAAGCAAATAAATTCTTCAGTATCTAGAGAAAGGATTTTGGAAACACCTGTTTGAAAATTTGAACTATTTTCATGCCAGGATGTAGTATTGATGGAAAGAGACAGTTGCCGACATATTTGGGTTAAATATTTTAGTCAAGCATGTTTTCAAATGCATGCATATTAAGTGCTTTAATTCTGATCTGTTGCTTCTGATATATTTTAAATTTTAATAGTTCTTTTATATCTATGTTAAGAGTCGTTTTCATCCAGTGGAACTTAGTATTGACATGTTTTGCATTAGCAGTCATCAGAATCTTCTTTTAGGGTATCTCTGCTCACTACTCAGTATTGGGTGTACGTTTTTGTCACTGGAGGACTGAGAAGTGTAAAAGCATACACAGTGACAAAGTTCTGACCAGATGTATGCACCTATTTAAGAATATACTTAGACATTCTCAGAGACTGGCCAAATTTAAAATTTATTGCATTCTGCAACATTATGTAGTGAATTGTGATCAGCAATGTGCTGTAGAGTAAACATTCAAAGGCATTATTGATGTTCATTGTTCTCAATACACATGTTCCGTTTCTTATTAGTGCATGAAATGCAGGACAATGCAAATGCCTTGAAGAGTCAACTCGATCAACAGAAGGGTGTTGTTGAAAAGCTTATATCAAGTACAAGGGTAAGTTAGTGTTCACATTACTCAAAATTCGTAAGTTAAACATGTTTTGGAAATTAGACCTCTTCTACAAGTAACACAAATTACATTAGGTACTTCAACTAATTTTCATTTAGATAGTATGAAAATTCAGAATTTTTCTGCCGCTATTGACTGTTTATAAAGTTGAGCCTATTGAGTAACTTCCTTTCCTATTCACGTTTTATTTCTTCCCAATATAGCAGCAGCAGATCTATTTCAGGGGTTCCATAACTTGTAGTTCCAGTAATTTCTGAGAATCCTTTGTACACTGATTTTTATCTGTGTTACCAGGTTCGTCCCCTTAAGCCACAGGTTCGGGTCCGGTCTGGCCTGGATTCAGATCCGGGTTTGGTTCGCGGGGGGATCTGTTCGTGATGTTTTTCGGCTTTTTTTTTTTAATCATTTCTTTCTGTTTTCGTGGCTCTGCAAAAATCACACGAAAGGCCCATCCTGAGGTATTCCAGTGGACAGGTATAGGCTACCATCCTCTCAGCCTGCGTGAAAATGGAGTGCTTGGAAGAGGGTATGGAAATCCATCAAAGCATTATCAAAGGCGGTTTTTTGGCGGATTTAGGGCACGCTAGTAATGCAAACGTTGTATTAAATGACAGGTGAAAGAATTATGATGATAAAATCCCCTTTACCTCCTCAACGAAACACCGTTTAAGGGCATGTCCCCATGCGGCTGCTTAGCTTATTTTAGCTAGCAGTCACTGCTCAACATTTTAAGCAGTATTTTGTGGAGCTGGTGGCCCCACGACTTTGTTTTTCTGCTTATTTTTAAGCAGTCAATTTAAATTAAATGCTTTTAGCACAAAAAATATCTTAAAAAATGGAGGGAAGAATTGTAGGGAAAAAATCAAAGTAATTTGTGGGGCCACATGGCAATTTTTTTCATTTGCAGCAACTGCTTATTTTCAGCCCCCCAATTTTTGCACAGCTTGTTTTCAATTTTTAAGCAGTGGCTGCTACAGGAAAATAGGAAAATATTCCAATTTATCCTATTCCCATAAAAAAAAAATCCATGGGGACACTTAACTGCTTAATTTTAAGCAGAAAACAGACTTACACAGCAGCATGGGGACAGGGGGTAAGTAAAGTTAGAACTATTTTATTAATATGTATTATATTAGAATTAAGTAAAAATCATTTAAGTATCTTAGTTATTAAAATTAAGTAAAGTAAAAATTATTTTATTAATATTAATTTTTTATTAATAAAAATTACAGACATAATCATATATTAATATAGTTAAAGAATATATATTTTAAACAAATTAAATAAATTATTAATATTAGTAATAATTATTCTTAATAATAAAAATTAATAATTATGTAAATTAATTTTTAAAATTAATAATATATTATTAATATTATATAAGGCTTATAAATATTAATAATTATTATATTAAAATATGTATATTTGTTTAAAATCAAGTGTGTATAATATATATATATATATAATTTTTACATGTTTTTTGTACGAACGAACCCAAAGCGAACCCAAACCCCCAAAAAAATTTAGCCGAACCTGTGAACTGAACCCCCAAACACGAACCCAAACCAGTACCAGAACTGGCAACTTAGATTTTATTTAAAAACATGTGTTCCAAAGTGTTCATATATCCCAGTGTAATTCTTGCCTTGAAAGTAGAAACATTTTATTCTATGTAAAGAAACTTTGTGGTAGAGAAAATGTTTATACCAAAGTGTATGGTCACATATTATAATTTATTTAATCATGTAAGGAATATTGTAAAAAACTGAAGAAAAATATAGTCAGATTTGTGAGTTTTACACAGTGATTAGTTAATTGATGTGTTTCGAGTCATGGATATCTTTTTGCTTGATAAGATGTGGGTTCTATTCGGGACCACTTCCTTAGGAATTAGACATTACAAACAGATAGAAAGCACTACAATAACTACTTGAACAATTACAATTAGCCAGCATACTATTTACTGGCCTTCTGGTTTTTGTTATGAGTTCTCAGGAACATCTGAGAGGATGCTTATTTTTGAAATAAAGATTTCTTATCTGAAACTATAGTTTAAACATCTTCTGCCATACCATTCTCCTCAAGGCATCTAACACTCTTTGGCAGTTTCAACATCAGAAGGGGAATCCATAGAATCCGAAGGCCTCAAGCTCACCTGAGAGTCAAGCAGAGAAGGCACGGGCTTAGAAAAATTAAAATGCAAACAAGGAGTATCCACAGACAAAGCCTCATAAAATGGCAAAGGACAAAACTCAGGCAGATATTTTCCTTAAAAGGAGATGAAGGTACTTCAGCCGCAGATTGAACATGAGGCAAAATGTGTGCAGCCTCAAAAGGCTGCCTAACTGAGCCAAGCAGAGGGAGAGGGGAATGGTTCCACATCTAAAGAAAGCTGCAGAAAAGCACACACAGAAACCACAGAAGGTCAAACAACAAGAGGGGTAGCAGATTCAAGCACCAATTTGTGAGATGCCAATGTAAGCTCCAAAGCCAAAGAGGCGCCCTATTAAAAGGTTTTGGATAGTGTAGGATAACCAAATAACCCCTAGGAATAGTGACAGAAGGGCAGGAATCAGAAACTACAGGCTTTTGAGGAGTCACAGTAGGTGCCATGGGATCCATCTGAAGAGAAATGCCAGAATCTTTATGGAGAGAAAAATGATGCGGTTTAAAATCCTTCCACCAGGTAGCATGACCAGGAGTCTCTTGCTTACCTCTTGAACAAGAATCAGACATATGGCCAACCCAATAATTGGTATGACACTTAAAAGCTGCTTCCTCATAATCCACCTGATGTTTCCAAGTCCGGAGGCCATTTTTTGGGGATGGTGGGGGGACAAGCAGTATATATATATATATATATAGAGAGAGAGAGAGAGAGAGAGAGAGAGAGAGAGAGAGAGAACAGTTATTGGTATTATAGGTTCTTCAGATTCATGAAGGAATTTGAAAACAATTAAAAAAAACCGTTATAAAAGGTTGCCTCACCATCAGGGAAGTTTGTCTGACCCCAGGATGGTCAAGGGATGTCTCAGATGTCCCTGGCCACCTCGGGGATGGCCAAACATCCCTGTGGCATTTCCTGTTCCTGCAACACGCTTCTCTATAAGTTTAACTAATATTGATTAGCCTGACATCAAAATTAAGACAGTGACAGCCGTATAGCAGTAATCAATATATCACGATAGCAGTATAACAGTGCTGTTATGTGCTTCTCATCGGTAGCTCTCCTTTGTGCCTTTGGAGCTTTTTTGTTCAAATTTTGATTGGTGTATTTGTTATTTTATGATTGATTGAGATTTTTTTTTGGTTTTGTCGTACGTATGTGACTTGGTAGCCATAGCCCAGTCTTAGTGTAATAACCCTACTGGGTTATATTGTTTCATACTTGGCAATTTTTTTCCTAATTTAGCTTGCAAACATTTCATCAAATACTTTGTATGCAATTGAATATGAGGAATTTCTGATTTCAATTACTTGGAAGAATTTATCTAAGGGTTTTAGAACATATTTTCACCATAAACTCAATTCAACATTCACAGATTTATTGAGACATTATGTCAAACAGTTGTCATTCCTTCAATATGAGTTATAATAATAAAATGTGAACATTACAACTTGCTGTTCTGAATTTCAGTATACAGAAATATGGAAATTTTATGCTCTAACCTCTTATTATAGAAGATTTAAACATTCATTGACAGCTGCAATATGAATTGCCCAAGTCTGGGATTCTCCACAAGTGCCCACACCTCTGCCTGTAGCATTCAAATGGCTGTGCCTAAGTTCCAGGAAGCCTTTACAAGACCTCACACCCCCTTCCAAGTGTGTAGCAACTGCTTATAACGCCTTGGCTGTAGATTGTGTGGTGGCCAGCATTTATGCACACTATGACCCACGATCCCTTCTTATTATGCAACGTCTTGCCCAAAGGAAGTCTAGCGACCAGCAAATAATACTCATACTCGAGACTTCCACATCCCCCTTAAAGATATTCTTTCTGCTCATGTCCAGCAATAAAATGCATTCAACTTCCAATATGTGGTGCCTAGAAGATCAATCTTTGACAATCATTGAGGGTAGTGATTGGATGATATTAGCAAGATATGTTTTCCAATCTGAAAATCTTTTAAAGAATTAATTTATCATTTGCTTGCATACCCCTGATAAATTATTTCATCCACCAACAAACTTCATGAATATAAAACAATCCGTACTCGCAAACTATTAAGGCCAGTTGTGAATCTTGTGTAAATCCACCATAAATCTTTTCTACACAAACTGTGACCCTGAATGAATCACACAGTTTGGCTAGGGAGGAATCTTTCACCACTGAAACCAATATTACCTTAGGGATTCGTCTAAGGCGGAAGAGATGAACAACGTTCAACCTCACAAAGAAAATAGAGTTTCATAAAATATCTAGAATGAATTTCTTCTCCCCCAATTTCCCTTTTATAAATATTCTTGGAACTTTCCAGAAATTATAATTTTAATTTACTTCATAATAATAAACCTTCAGCTCCAAATATGTGACTTTATTTAATTATTTACTTTTTTGGCACTTTAGTCACTTAAAATTTATCTTTATAAATAATTAATATAAATTGTCTTTTAATTCACCTTTTGACAACTTAAATATTAATTATTTAATATTTTAATTGTTTTCCGCACATCCGCCCAAAGTTGCAGAAAATACAAAAAGAGCTTGAAGGTGAATTTTGAATATGCCAATATACTTAGAAACTAATTGGAGATCCAACTTAATAAAAATTGATACTTCCCTAAAATAGAATATTCCTCCAAGAAGTTTGGGAATGCACTCGAAATGATGAAACTGCCCCCTGGAAAGCATCAATGGACTCATCTTGATCCCTTGAACACAACGCCATTAATTGCATTCCATTTTGATAAAGATGGTGCTCTCCAAGAAAGTTGGAGCTCCCAAGGATGTTGGAAAGGCCACAAAAAGGGGACATTACACTTAGTGTTAAAATTTTGATGTATACTTGTGGGGCACTACCTCCCTACATTGTCACTTTGTGTGCATTAATTTGTGCAAGTACCTAGATCTTGGTGATTGTGTTGGTAGTATTGCTCTCCTTGCTATCAACATTCCTTTCCCTTGAGCCAAAGTTATTAGCATATTACGTTTGTGGGTGCGAGATAGGATGTGAAAAGTTAAATGGAAAAATTCGGAAAAGGAAAGCTGAATGAAATTAAATGACTAATAATGCTGATAACAAGAAAGAAAGTAACCATTATTTGGAAGGGGGGAAAATCATAGAGGCAGCTTTGCAAGTAGATCAAGTGACTCCAATACTAGAGAAGTCAAAGTTGTAGCAAGTTATTGTTATGGAGATGGAATCAACAACATCATTGAGGGAAGAGGCCTCAACAATATAAGAAATGAACACGGTAAGGAATCCTCTTGCCTTGAAATGCTTATCATTAGGCCTAATTTTGCCATGGAAGTAGTTAATAAGGAAGAAGAATGACTCAAGAATATTGCTATAGTCTTTTGTGTGTCTTGACAAAGATGCCTTACCATCTAGAAGATTCTTTGATGATTGGGTGATTAATTTCTAGGGTAAAGAAATGGAATTTTATGTTTCTTTTTATAGAATGGTTCAACATGGTTTGTTTATTTATTTTTTCAAAAACTCTAGCATGCAAAAAATGGTTCTTAATAAAGCCTTTTGGAATATGTGGGAGTCAATATTTAGAGTAGTTCCTTGGAAGCTTGAGCCAACTCCTTGTGAAAGTTAGAAATAAAAAATGCTCCACCATAATTGTGGGCTCTCATACCTGTTGTGACCTATTTCACACATCGCCCCATCGCAAATGGGGACCCCCAAGTTTGGTTCCGCCTTCCGTGCAACGTCTCTGAGAGTCTTGAATTTGGATAAATTTTAAGAGTCAGTCTGGCTAAGTTGAGATTTTGAACCCGTTTTTGGGCCTTAACGTCATAGAAGTGCTTAGAAGACCCGGTAGACGAAGATCGCCATTGCTTTCGGTCGTTTCTGACACTTCCTATTTTTTAGGGATTCTGCTTTTTTGCTTTTTGCTTTTTTGATTTTTGGCATTTTTAGGCCATTTTGGAGTTCCTATTTTTTAGGGATGCTTTTTGCTTTTTCTATTTTTGGAAAGTTTGTATTTTGGGAAAAAGTTTCTATTTTTGGATCCCACAGAGCAGAAAATCAACACGTCTTCGGAAATCAAGAAAATCAAGGCAAAATGAAAAAAGTTTGAAAAATGGTGAAAATTTTGAGAAAATGCTTAAGTCTGAGAATGGCGCCATCAAGAAAGAAGACGGCATGGAAACCTCAAAGTCCACCCTACCTTTGGCATGCCAAAGATAGGCATTGGCATGAAAGTTGCCAAGTCCGCCATGGCATGAAAGTTGCCAAGTCCGCCCTTGGCATGGAGGAAGGTGAAGTCCGCCCAAGATGTTTGGAAAGGGGCGCATGGCACAAAGAAGCTGAAGTCCACCCAAGATGTTTGGAAAGGGGCGCATGGCACAAAGAAGCTGAAGTCCGCCCATAAGCATGAAGGTTGCCAAGTCCGCCCTTGGCACAAGGAAGTCAAAGTCCGCCCCTAGAAAAGGATGGCACAAAAAGGTCAAAGTCCGCCCAGCCTAAGGAAAATGGCATGAAACTCATGAAGTCCGCCCAGCCTAAAGGAAAATGGCATGAGGCACATGAAGTCCGCCCCAAGAAGTGTGGAGAAAGGTAAAATATGAAGGGGTGCACTCCAAGATGTTTGGAAAGGGGTGAAATTACAAGGGAATTCATTGGAAATTGGATTAAATGATTAAAACAAGTGGAATTTGCCGTTGGACAAGGCACAAATAAAATTCGCCATGGCAAGGAAAGTCTAAGACCAATGGATAATAAAAATACGCCATGGGCAAGAGATTATAAGAGATTCGTCCAAACTTTGGAAGGAAAATTATTCTAAGGCATGAAAAACGGAGAATTATCTAGAAGAAGAAGAGGTTTTGGCCGGCATAAAAACCACGCCTCGGCACAACGGAATGAAATTCTTTGGCACAAAATGAAGAGTGTTTGGCAGAGCAAGCATGAAGTCCGCCCCTCTCAGCTTGGAAAATTCCTAAGGCACTAGTAAAAAAATGGCAAAGTGGCAGAGATCTCCAAGTTCGCCCAACCCAGAAGATGAATCGTTTGGCTAAATAAAAATGTCCAAAGAGGTCAGAACTCCGCCTAGAAAGTTGAAATTTGGCAGATGAGCTATTGAGCATATTTTGGCTAGGCAGACAATCTGAAAAGAGATATTTTTCCTCGGACAAAAGAAATTAGCCATGTATCAGAGTTAAATGGGTTGGAATTTAATATTTTAATATTTTTAATTATTTCCTTGACACTTAGGGAATTTTAATTAAAATTCAAAATCCGGAGATCATTTGGAAGATTAAACTAGTCTGCCTTAGATGAATTTAAACTTTGCCATGTTCAGAAGATTTAAAGTACATTGGAAAATTAAATTTGGACAATTAATTTAATATCTTTTCCAAACTTAGACAATTTTCTTTGAGAAAATTCGAAAATCTCAAGCAGAGATGAAAATTAGAAACTTGCCTCGATAACTGAAAGTGAAATTAGAAATTTGCCAATCTGAGAAGAAAACGTTTCTAAAAATTGGAAGAAAATCAAAGGAAAGAAAACAATGCTTTGAAGAAAATCGCACTTCTCAGCCATAAAATGAGTTTCAGCAACTCATTTCTTCACAATTCCGGCTGTGAAGTAGCTATCTCTCTCAAATCTTCAGGAAATCATTCGCGAAGGAGAAATTTGTGAGAATAACATCGTTGTGAGAATCGAGATAGCATTTTCTTATTGACAGGCGTGATTTTTGAGAGAAGTAATTTATTTATTTGCTGAAGCCGTACTTCCAGCATATTGGCGCACTTCTTCTGGCAGATTTTCTGAATTTTTTTAAATTCATTTGCAGCCACAACACGATCTTCGAGGTTTGGAAGTTAGTTTACAATGTATTTGCACTGTGTTTCTATCTTCTACTTCATTTCCGGCACGAATTTCATTCATGATGGGCGAATTTAATTACTTTCAGCCTGCTTTTTGACAGAAATTTTTAATTTAATAAGGTTGAAAGTGCGATTTGTCCAAGCTACACCCCGAAAGTCATTAAATTTAAATAATCTTGTATTAATGTTAAGTATTTTATGCTTGCAGGCTGCCGATCGATCAAGGAGAAATATCCAGGCAGGCACAAATGAAGTTTGCAAGTAAAGGATCGCAGCCAGAGACCAGAATAAAGTCTAAATGGAAAAATGTCTCAGACACAGATCTTGGCCACATCGATCTCGTGGAATTTAAAAAGAGGATATATGGACACAACGGACCCTTACCGACGCCTGCCGCTAGAAGGATGGTGAGAAACGGCATATTTCAAGCTGCCGGATTCCCGCCTGCGCTTTGCTGTGCTGAACTGATGGTGGAGTGTGCACTTCACTATGATGCTGAGTCAAGGCGGATTGTGGCGCCTGATGGGAGAGTATTGGCGCATCTGACGGAGTTGGCCATTCAGGAAGCCTTCGGCATTCCGGCATATCCTAAAACCGTCTACAAGACTAAGGAAGATGCTCAGAAGTTATATGATGAAAGCCCTGGTCTTTGTGCTGCCAACCTTAACAAATCTTGGCTGGACAAGCCTAGGCCGTCTGTTAAGAAGATGCCCAAGAAGTTGCTGCGCACGGACTTCAAGGAAGACTATGGAGATATTATTATCTTGCTGAACAGAGTGGCAGGCAATCCCTCAGGAGCACCCTTTGAGCCATGGATGTATTACTTCATTGAGGACCTCACAGAAGGTGTCAAGATGTTCAACTGGGCTAGAATGATAAGCAATAATCTTCATCACCAGCTTATCAACCTAGAGAAGACCAAAACGTTTTACATGAGTTCTTACGTCATCTATATGTTGGCTAGAACTTACAGATATGCAGGTTTGATTTGCAAAGGCACAGTTGGCAGTAAGGAGAATGAGCTAAAGCCTTATGACTGTTACCCACAACTTCAGCTGAAGGAGAAGACGCACTTTAGGCGAGCCCACGACGCGTTCTTGATGTACATCACCAGGATACTCCAGGGAGGGACGCATCAGCGGCTGACACATGAGGCCAAAAGCCTAATCGGTAAATACGGGTCTTGGTTTATCCAATATCCAAGATTTACGTATATCAGAATTCAAGGATTCACTGGAAGCCCGTACCGTCTGCCCATCTTCCCCACGAATAAGATGGTCCTGCTCGAAGTGTTGAGGCAGTTAGAAGAGTTCCAGGGTCTTCAAAGGGTGAAATAGAAGGCGGCAGTTACTTTTCCCTTCTTTATAGGGAACATGCTGGAGTCTTGCCCATCATCACAGGCAGCTGACAGTGCCAGAATCGAGATACAACATTACCCTTTTTCCCCATATCCGGCTAGAAATCACTACGACCCCCATCACCACATCAAGACGGTGGATGGAAGGAGATACAAGCATAGGGTCGAACTGGAGGACTATTGGGCAAATGCTGCGGATGAATTTGAGGTCAGACGGAGGATGTGGTCCAGATTACCTCTCAGCTTGATCAGGGCAACAGAATTTTGTCACGTGCCAGATCAGTTGGAAGAGGACGAGAATCAGACGCAACCGCGCTTCGATGAGAATTCAGCTTTGCCCGCTGTCCAGTGGTCAGAAGCAGAGCATGCTGACTTGAACGTCTTGATGAGGCCTGTCATCAAGTTTACTCAGTGGTGGGTTGATCAACGAGTTCAAGAATTAAGGCGCCAGAAGATAACCTTGACCTATGACATGCTAAGCGAGGCAGAGTCTTATTCTTCCAATGCGGGAGCATCACATGACCTCCCAGTGATAGAGGCCACCACATCTAGGAAAAGAAAGGAAATAGCTGCAGGCAAGGAGCCGGTCCAGAAACAGGCAAAGATGAAACCTTCTCAATCAGCCGCCTCCAGAAATATTGAGGAGATATTGGCTACCGCCGATGCTTCACTGGCAGATATGAGGGATCCTTCTCCGATTCCTGAGGACAACGCGGAGCTTCAGCCAGATGAGGATGCGCCACCTTCTCCCACGGGCACCGAAATATTGGAGTCGATGACGACAATGTGGGCACCCAAGATGAGGATTTTCAGGAAGGGATGATTTCAGCCCTTAGGGGAATTGTAGACGTTCCTGATAGAGAAGGCGTGCCGGAAGAAGACGGTGTTGAGCAGCTTACGATCCCGGATTGGCTGAAGGAGAGGCTAAAGGTACAAGTGCCGGCAGATGAACCAGAAGAGGATGATACGGCAGACTTTTTGGCCAGACTGTCTCAAACCGTGACGAAAAAGTTGGCAAAGAAATTCTCCAGCATACAAGAGACGAGGCCGGCAACAGGACAGTGCAAATCGCCGTGCCTACAGTGGACAAGCCACAGGAGGATATGGCTCCACAGGATTACGCCATCACGACCATTGACTTGGGTCCAACCACTAAGGGCCAAGAAATGGAAGATTTGGACAATTCTGTGTCCGCCATCAAATCAAGGTTGGCGAAGGAGGTAGCCAAAAGGAAGGAGTGCCAATTAGAGATTGAGCGCTTAAGGGAATATATTCAGCACTTGATCAAGCCACTTGATCAGGACACTACGGCAGCTCCTCTACTTCCGGACTCTTCACAAGAGGCCACTAGGGAGATGGAAGAAAACAGGCTCACGGTTCGAGAAGCCAAAGAATGGATAGTCGTAAAGGGGACTGAAGTTGAGACATTTGTGGAGCGGCTAACTTTGGTTTATGACCAGGCCACTGCCTTGCTTTCTAGGCTCGCTTCTTTGGAAGAAGTATGGGACAGCCTTCCAGACGTGCAGGATAGAATAATCCCTTGCCTTAGGATTCTGAAAGGAGTTCCTAAGCAAGAATTGATAGAGGGAGGTGTCATCGCAGCGGGAGCAGCCTATGACTTCCACACTTGGTATTGGGCCTTGACGGCACGAGGTGAAGTCCTGGAGAGGGTCAAGGTTGATGGTGTCAGATTGGAGGAACAGGTCAAGGAAGTTCAGGCCAGAATCCTCAACATAATTGCCGATGTCCTGGATAAGGAGGCGCTGCGAGAGAATGACCTGCAGTTGGAAGTTTTGAAGAAAAGTGTCCAGGAAAATATCTTCGACATCACTGGGCCCATCTTGAGGCAGGACTGGGCCAAATTGGCGAACTTCTTGAGCATCAGAGAGTCCTTTGAGAAGACTGAACCAGAGTGGGAGGAGACCTTCGCCAGATGCGCCGAGAGCATGGATGGGCTTGAATTCAGAATCGGCATGCTTCCGCAGGTTACTATGGACGAGGTTGCCTTGATCGTGTCCAGATTCGGCGAATACACGGCAGCTCGAGAGGATCAGGATGTAGTCCCTTGAAAATAGCTCCAAATGCCAACTCATTGCTGTTCATTGCCAGTTAACTGAAGTCATTTTGGGAAACCCTAATTAGGGTTTCGTTTGTTAAATCTTGACCGTCGGCTCATTTTTAATCTGAGCCATTTATTCAATTTGAGAACTCTATATAAACTCATTGACCCTCATTTGTAATGGGTGAAGTGAGTAATAAAAGATTGTTGCGACGAAACTATTTCCGTTTATAAAAGCTCTTGTGCATGATTTGCTAAGAACAACTTTTATTTTCAAGTAGTATGCAAGGTTTAATATTTCTCCTTCAACACTTAGATTAGAACTAGAATAGCATTTCATTTATGCATTGGTTAGATGAATGATAGATTTGATCGCAGTGGCGGATAAAATTTCGCTCATACTTTTGTCGAGTGGATGATTTGCATTTGACGTGTAAAGTTAGTCTGAGCCATTAAATCGTGGATGCTTAACTTCTGTTTGTTTCAATTACCGATTCAAATATGAAAATTCTTATCACTTCCGTTGAAGATTGCACCTGCTTCGCGTAGTTGTCCGAAGGTGGCGAAACGAAGTGTGGTTACCCATTTTATCTAGTCGCTGCTGTCTCTTAAATTCTTAGGCATAGTTTAGATCTCTAAACCCTTATCCTTTTTTTATTTTTTTGGAAAATCTGAAGATACCCACCGAAAGAGCCTTCAAGGATAAAATCGTCTAAGTCTCCAACCTGCAAAAAGAATTTCATGTAAGTCCCCTTGTGATTACCAGCAATCACAACGCCCACTGGCCTTATCCACATGTCAAGACCTGACCGAAGAAACCTTGGAGTTATTGTATTGTCTACTAGATTTTTGCAAGCACTTTTCAAGAGAGGATAAGAGTGTCCTTTGGGCATTTTTATTCTGTGTTCGGTGGCGTACTCAAAACACACACCAACAATACCCCATGCCTTAAAATCCTTGGGTGATGTGCTTTAGGTTGAGGATACTAGAGCAACATTGTCTCATATGAATGCTAGAGTCATTCTAGTAGTTAATTTTGAAAGTTCCACCCCTAAGATAATTCAATAAGGTGATATAGTGTGAAATGAGCCAACTAGGAGGGGTTAATGCTTGTTTTTTTATGTAAATGTGATGGGCATTAAAGGAAAGATTGCCCCAAAATGGTTAAAAAGCTGAATTTTCCTATAGATGACAAAAGTATTCCTATGTTTTAAGGAAATGGTGTTAGTACCCAAGGGTCAAGAGGGAAAATAAATGATATAGGAGGTTGTAGAAATGGAAGAGAGCTTGCGAAAAGATGACTCATGGGCATTAAAGGAAAGATTGCCCCAAAATGGTTAAAAAGCTGAATTTTCCTATAGATGACAAAAGTATTCCTATGTTTTAAGGAAATGGTGTCAGTACCCAAGGGTCAAGAGGGAAAATAAATGATATAGGAGGTTGTAGAAATGGAAGAGAGCTTGCGAAAAGATGACTCATGGGCATTAAAGGAAAGATTGCCCCAAAATGGTTAAAAAGCTGAATTTTCCTATAGATGACAAAAGTATTCCTATGTTTTAAGGAAATGGTGTCAGTACCCAAGGGTCAAGAGGGAAAATAAATGATATAGGAGGTTGTAGAAATGGAAGAGAGCTTGCGAAAAGATGACTCCTCTTCCTCGGTTTCAGAGTATAAGGTTACTCTTATTGATCCCTATATTATCAACAAGGATTTTGAAAATTGTATAGATAGAGGGTTCCATAATGGGAATTCATCCTAGGAGCGAGTTAGTTGAAATAGGAAGGAGGTTGTACATAATTCCCAAGACTCCCAAGACACCCAAATGATATAGGAACCTGGCCGTGTCTTGTAGGTTGAACAAGGCCATATTGTCTTTGTGGGAGGAGCAAAGAGATCAAAAACCTTTGTTGAAGTCTTGTTGGAAGACTTCGAAAATAAATTACATGTTCTAAATAAAAATCCTGATGGAAAAAAAATGGTGACAATATTCAATGAAGTAGTGGATGACCTTAGGAAAAGAAACCTTGTTGAGCCATCCTGTAGTAATCCTTAAGCATGGAAAAAAGGGAAAGAAGAGAAGATCCCAAGTTGTTTTTAAAGGTTATACAAAGGGCCAAATCTCTCAATGTAAAGTGCCTTGCCAAATCTGATAAGAAACCTCTGATTTTCTGCCTTAGGTATTTTGACAAACACTTCTCTTGCAACCTTCTGTCTTGCTGGTTTTGATTTTCAGTTTGTTTCTTTTTGCTTTTGAGTGATGCAAATGAAGTTTAAATGCTTTTCAATTGATACCAAACAACTATCAAGTGAATTGAAATGAAGTGCAATATGTTTTTGTATTTTTCAATGCATATAAGTGACTGAAAATGACACCTACAGCTAATAGACATTTAGTCAAACACTTTGTATGCAAGCTACATAAGCTGATAAGAAAGTATAGCAATTTGACATTTTGTCAAACAATTTGCAGTCAACCATCAACCTTATATTATGATATTTGCAATGAGATTACAATGCTGGAAATGAGCTGTAAGAGACCAGATGTCTCTCAACCCAATCACTGAAAGAAACTGCTATGTTTTTGTTTGTTTTCGGAATTTTTGATTTTTTTTGTGGTTTTTGCAGCAATGGTGAAATTGCGATTTTGAGAAATAAATACAAATAAATTCATAAATAAATAGCAATGCATTAAATAACTCCCAGAGCAATGGCAGATGGATTCATTTTCATTATTGAACAATTACAATACTATCCGGGTACCAAATAAATAGAAAGCAACATTATTTATTCAAGAACCTGATTATTACTTGCAGCCGCCTGATTATTATTTGCAGCAATGCGCACAACTGAAGAACATCAATATAACATGAAATGCAACCTTTTCCTTAGGCAAGAAGACGCCAAATATAAATCATTGTAGCGCAGGCACTATTCACGTCACTGTAGCAGCAGATCAATAATTCTATTTTTCCTCTGCAATGATGATTATTTCAGCAAATTAAAATATGCTCTTCAAACCCTTGATGATTTTTCTCCAATAAGCACAAATATGACTTTTGAATAAAGTCACCCTGATGGACAAGCTTCAACTGGTATTGCACAGCCTCAGTATGTCTGACTCTGGAGAGGGAACGTTCTCCAAAACCCAATGTCTGCAGAAACCCTTGTTTCACAAACCCCAAGACTCTCAAAGAGAAAGATAGACAAATTAGAATAATCATAACATAAGAGTTCGATTTGTCTTGGCAGTATATATAGCTCCTTTCATAAATTCGACCCAAGGCATCTTTTAATAATCATTTAAATAAAATGAAGAATTTCGCCCTTTTTAGACTTAGGACAATTATTTAATAAATGGCGCCCCTTTTGATTAATAATTAAATGCTCATTTAATTATTATTTTAACCCCTCTATCATAAAGTATTAAATACTTTATAATTTGCCATTTATTAATTTTAATATTTTATTAAAGTGACTTTATATTATAAAGTCAAATTAATAAACATTAAATGCCCAAGTAAACACTGTTTGCTCATCAGATTATCAAACTGGGTCGAAACTGAGCTGACCAACTGAACCAAGTGCCCTGCTATAAATAGCAACTCCTGCCTGCCTGACTTACTATAAATAGTAAGTATCTGTAAATCCCTCTGGAAACGTCTGCCAGGGCCCAAACTTGAATCAACTGAAGGAGTAATGTTCCCGAGCACCGGATAACTGCCTCAAGTGATCCTCTACACACATCTGTCAGCCTACGAGGATCAGAATGATAGGCTAACCCCTGAACCAGCTGCACTGTCTAGGAAGGGGACATTACATGAGCTGAACTCCTATGCAAAATGTGACTTCTCCTTATATCGACTTTACTGAGTTTACATAAACAATTGGCTGTCATAGGATAGTGACCAGACCTAGTGCAAAATGATTGAGATTGCAATGCTTATACAATGTAAATGACAGCGATTGCAATGAAGATTCTCAACGACTAGACTCAATGCAAACATATATAAATGGGAACCTGATAATATGTGGCAGCATCCACAAATTTATTCGATTCTCCTCAAAGATTGAATATTTGCCTCCTAGATGGCTGCACCTTGCTTCCTAGACATCCCACAATCTCTGCAAGAGCTGGTCTGAATTTTAATGGACTTCTATCTCAAAATCACACCTTACACAAGTGCGTCCCAGCCACAAGCAAAGTCTGATTTTTATCTTCCACCAAAACTGAAATCGTCCTTCACAAAATCGTCTCTTGTAATGTTAAAATCGTCCTCTCAAAGGATTGCAAAAGCTTCCATCAAAATCTGATTAAGCTCCTCAAATCGAACCATCAAATTTGGCCCTTGGCCACAAAATTTGCACAATGAAGAAGACTGAAATATCTTCCTCACTCAACTCCAGCTAGGATTGATATCTCACAATCGAAACCGGTACCTTAGAGTATTCAAACCCTCAGGCAATCAAGTATTCAAGCTTCACCAATGCTGGTATGTGAAATTGTCCACTCAAGATATTTCAAATGTCCTCCAAAAGCTCCTTATAAAGAAATTACAATCACCTCCAAGAAGCTTCTAGAAAAATATAATATTTTATTCTCCAAGTGACTATATAATTATAATATAACATTTTATTTCAGTCACTTTATTAAATTAATTAAATATAAAGTTATCCTTATGATTTATTTTATTGAGATAACTTTACAAATAATTAATTTAATATTATTCCCTTATTTCTCCTTTTAGCCTCCGGGAATAAATAAAGGCTAAAATAATATCTAGGTGGACATTGAGAAGGGGACATCACACTCAACCTACCCCCTTCTAAGTGAATATAAAATGTATAAGTTGGACTGTTAAGGGCCTGGAGGTGCTTGACAAGAAGCATGTTTAAAGACCTTTGTGTAACCTGGGAGATGGTTAGAATAAAAGAATAATATCACATCATAATAACACTCCTTTGTAATGAACGGTACTAAATAAAGGTATATATTATTATTTTTGTAGTTTGATATGAGTTATAATTTGATTAACCATGGAATTGGTTTGTGGGTGGTTGAGGTTGGTTAGAATGTAACCAACCATTCCTTGTGTATATATGAAACTTCCATATCAACAAAAAATTGCTCATTAATTGCATCAATTCTCATATCTAATTGTCATGAGTCTAGCTAGTGTTGGAATCTTTATCCTTGTGAATTATGTGGGAAGTACATTATCAACAGGTTTACTCATTCACTTTGAAAGTTGAATATGGCATGTCTAGTAATTTTTACTTAACTGGAATGATGCAGAGAATAGGTCTGTTCATTCTGTCCTTTTGTTTTCATATTTTGGGGAACTATAGATATTGAGGAGGATTTCCTTAGCTGCTCTAGTTTTGTTGTAAATACATACATACATGTGAATTCATATTCCATGGTCATAATACCAAATTATGTAGAGAAGGGATGGAAGAATGAAAGAGTGTATTCGCCAGCTTATGCTAAGTGGATTTGTTGACAATTGCTTGTTCTTTGTTGGTCACTTTTATTTGGTTTTCAATATGAGTTTCAGCTCAATCTTCTATTTAATTCCTAGTCCTACACAACTATAATCTTTTAATAAAATTTAATCCTGGCTAGAAAATATAACTACCAGATTGATTGTTTTAAGATGAATCTTGTTTTTTGTGTTTTTAAAGTTCAAAATATCAAGCTCTTTTGAAATATGACTTTGTTTCTATTTTTGAAAACTAATATGCTTGACTCATACATTTTTGATTTACTTTACTAGAAAGTACTCAGCTATATGCGCTATGGTGCCATATATCTTTTCATTCTTTTTCCTTGAAGTTGCATAAAATAATGATCTTCTCTATGCTGCTAGCTATTGGAGAGCAAAATACAAGAGGCTAAGTCAAAGAAAGATACGTTGAAAGCACGAGCGCAGTCTGCAAAGTTTGTAGACATTTACCTTTTTGAATTTAAAATTTAGAGTTGAGTATTTTGTTCAATGTAAACCGATATTCTATTAAAGGATTTTGTTACTAGTTTCAATAATTTTGAGACTTTGCATTCTGTTTGATTCAGGACTGCACAGAAAGTAAATGAGATGTTGGGCACTGTCAATACAAGTAGTGCTCTTGCTGTTTTTGAAAAGATGGAGGAAAAGGGTATGTTCCTTTGTCTGCTTTAAAACCATTTTTTATATTGGTTTTATAATGGGAAATCCGTCTAATAGATTTTACATTCTCAAATGCTTGCAATTCCATTGTTCTCATTTGAACTCTTCTTTATTGTGGTCATTATTTGTTGTGCTAGTAATTGCATATATAGATGCATGTTATTAGAAGACCAATATATTACATGTGAGGAAGAGAAATAGCATATTCAAATGTTTAATATATACTATCTGAGGCTCTTTTTTCTAGATCTTCATCTATCTTTTAAACCTCTCTTTTCACTTTAAAAATATTTATCTATTATGTTCATAGCTACAACTTTGTTGGACTGACATGGAGCTACTTGTTGGCCTATTATAATATCTTGTCTTTGGCATATGTTGACCTGAATTTATAATGAACATTTGCTTCTTTCTTCCACCAAAGCATAATGGCTGCTTACATCAGGTGAACTTTTATATTGAAATTGAAATCAGATTTATATTATTGAGTGACTAAAAGCAGCCAATGGGATTGAAAGGGCTAATACTTTAGAAGGGGCAACTAGTAATCTAGTGCGTAAAGCATCTCTGTGGGATAAATATAGACACAAAGCATGGTAGAGATAAACAAACTGATGAATGCCGCCACAATATTGAAAAAACATGTTTTGTAATAGTGCACAACATGGTATGTTATAAAATATCTGGAGGATATTCATGTCAGTAGTATCACTTGTTAAACTAAAGAACTGTAAACAGTATTGAAAGCACTTTTATTGAAGTGCAAGAGTATGTGTTTGTTGTATAGAATCAAACTACTGTCATCCATATTTGTGTGCAAATGCTCAGAAGGATAACTTGATGCATGATTCAGAAATTATTAATTTTGTTTGTTAATGGTCCATGAAGGAGAAGGATATCTGACATGTAGGTGTTTTAATTTGTCACTTTCTTGACAACACAAAACATAATAGTGGATGAGGAAAACCTCTCTTGAAATTTGCAAGGGAAGCTCTTTGATTTAATCTATTCTAAAATCTAAAATGAAAACAAGTCTGGTAATATGAGCACTGTGTAAATTGTTCATAAGGGTTTTGCATAAAGATAAAATTAATAAGTAAATTTGACCTATTTGTCAATCATTTCAAAGGCTAGGGCACAAGCACCAGTGAATTTCTCAATTTATGATAGCTAAAACATAAACAAAATAACTATCCGAAGATTAAACAGAGATCTTTGGAGTTATCTCAATGTTAATTTGATCTTGAAGAAAGCATAACATATAGAAATAACAACACCTAGAAGAAGAATTGATGAAGACAATTAATAATCACAAAATATTCAAAGCTGCTTCACAGATTTGAGCACCGATGTCACACAAAGTTAGCACAAATCATTTTATTAATTGGATTCTTCCTTTAATGATTACAACACTTGGTATTGGACTTGAATGAAATCTTGGCAGCACAAGCTTCAAATTCACATTCTTTACACAAACACAGTTTAAACAATTTCATTTGACTTAGAACTTGAATGACAATTTCTACAGCATATATTTGGCATCAACTCTCATAGCTTTTAGTTGCAACTTCTTGAAGTTTAAAAAAAACAATAAATTAATCAGTTTAAAAGCAATTCTATCTTCATTCTTTGAAAATAATTTAAAATATTACTTTTTCCATTTTTGTTTCTCATCTTGGGCAACCATCTAAATTGAGGGCTTTGATCTTCTGTTTTTGTCTTTAATTTTCTTTAATTGATCCTCATCTCCTTAGAAAATTAATAATTTATTAATATGCTTTATATTGGGTGTCACTTTGAATGGAGGGATAAGATTCATCACTTTTTCTCCATCATTTCACTTTATTTTCCTTACAATTTTCACTTAAGTGCATACAAACTTGGCCACTTTTCCTTTGTTTCTATCTTCATTTTGACAAGAAAAACATGCTGATTGGTGTCTCAAAAAACTTGGACAACCAATTGTTTTTTAATTCGATCTTAACATCATATAACATTTTAATCTGATTCTCTTTGAGGATTTGCTTATGTGGACACCAATTTTGATTTACTTTGATATTGGCACTCATTGGGAATTTCCCTTGATGGATGCCAAATCAGGAATTCTGTGCCTTGAACGCTCAAAAACAAAAGTTGCACTCATAAGGAGTTTTCCTTAATGGATGAAAAAATTGGAAAAGTGATAACTTGGATGCCAAAACTGGAGATTTTAAATTGTGATGCCAAAAATGAACAAGGCATAGCTGTCTAGAGTGTTTTTTGATGAGTTTTTGAATGATTTCACAAAAAAAATTAATTTTTCATTAAAATGACTCAACTTTTCCATTCTCAAATGCTACATATAATCTATCTTATAAATGAGTTTTCCATAATTTTACTACCTCTTGAAACCATTTTTGCTTGATGAAGCTTGAATTTGTATTATTTACCTTTTATATTGGTGTCTTGCTTTTTGTTGAAAAAGTATGAAAACCAAAAAAATAACTATGTAAATAGAAAGTGTAATTTTTGTGGTTATCTCCTCAATGTGGGAAGGCAAACAAAGCAAAAATCAGCTTTTTCTAAAAATAGAAACATTTTTAAAATATAAATTATGATATTTGGTATTCATTGAAATTGCCCATCTTGAATATTGGACCCTTTGGAAGAAATCCTCATAGATAATTCTGTCTCATTGTGCTGAAGAAGATTTGCTTTAGTCTCAATCCTTCTTGTTTGTGCTAGGTTTTTGCCATCAAAGTATTTCTTTGAACTTCACCCTTTCTTTCATTTGTTGATTTTGGAGCCTCTTTTAGGATTCGTAGCTTGATAATCTTTGTGATGAGCTACCTGCATACATCATTAGTTGATCAAGACAGACCAACACTCAAGGACTTAACCATTTTGATTGGAAAGATAACATAGTTCACATTAATTTGACAAGAATGCTCTGACATTTGGCTACATATATGATTAAACATATTTTTTAGCAGTAGCAAATTCGAGTATCAACAGTGGCTCTTTCTAGGGACAATGAGACAAACTTGGGTCATAGGAGAACTTCAAAATCTCTGGTGAGTAAAAAGATTAGTGCCATTATCCATTGGGTGATAGAGTCGAGCCAAACCTATACTACGAGAAAAAAATAAAATAAAGAACTGAAAGTGAAACACACAACAAACACATCATTGGAAAAGGAAAACATAATGACATCATGAATACATGGAAATGACAATTTAACCTACCTATGGATAGAAAGAAACACATGACTAAGTGAAGTCATTAACAGACTGGGAAATATAACATTCCTTCCTTATAAGTTGGCGTTTTAATTTTAACAATTCATATTTTGAAAACCTTTGAAAATTGCTCATGAAGATCCCAAATTCAGATAGATAGGAATGGTTATGTAATGAAAGTTTCAGTGCAAATTGATTGATGTGCATTGGCTTTGGATGATCCTCTTCCATACTAAAAAATCTCTCAAGCCTATGAAGATATTGTGCCTCTTGTTCAAGGTATTTGACCAAATCTAGCAATTGTAACACAATCTATGGGAACAATGACCTTAAACATATCTGATTTGATCCTTGTCACCTATCCCATCTATATGCTCAACCTTGAATATAGTCAAATTATCATCCTTCAACAAAGGCTAAATTTGTGGTGGTAACACTTCTTGATCCTTGTCACCCATCCCTTCTATATCCACTGTTGATATCAGCGGGGCACCTTGTGGTGGTAACGCTTCTTGACAATCTTCATCAATTGAGCCTTGATTTGACAACCCATCCAAGTTTGAATGTGAGAGACCATCAAGGTGTAAATCTTCAACCTCTAAGTCATTGCCAAAGTATACTTATTGATAAATATTATCTTCAGGTAGCTCATTTTGCCATCCATCACTTCATAGTGTTAGTCCTTGGACAACTTGAGTCTCTTTAGTTTCATCAGTGCAATCAACTTCAATGAATATGTCTTTAGGAGCAGGAGTATGAACATGTTTCTCTAATGGCATTTCATTTTCTTTGACCGGCCATTCTTCTTCTTTGATATCTTGAAGAAAAAGGTATACTTCTTCACTGACATATATGATATCTATTGAAGATGAGGATGAGTCAAAAGGGAGTTCATTGTGTCCACTAAAAGCTTGCTCTCAAGGACTTGTAGAAAACTATCAAGATCTAGTACAAAATCCTTCTCATGGGCTTTTGATTTGATGAGTGCCTTTAAAGTTGAACTATGTTTTGGAAATCGTTTTCATCTAATTATGATTTATCATTGACATCATGAATAATTTCAACCACCTAGAATTGAGACTTCTTATCAAAACTGCTTTCTGAATCCACAAAACTTATAGTAGCAACCTCTTGAGATAAAGAAACATTTGGATCTTCTAACAATGGAGTTAGATGTTGAAGGAAAATGTCAATTTCTAGCAGGAGATTTTTTGTTTCTTCATTAGATATCTTCTGAAATTCCTTATCATTAGTGCCTATGGAAATGTTGCATTCAAAGCTGAATCCTCCTAAGAGAGAAAAATCTTTGCCTTCTTCTTTGATTACATCTAGTGTAGAATTTTCAAACAACCCTTTGAATGAAGAAAAGAAGCTATTGGATTCATCATCATCCTCTCTAGCTCAACTAATTTCTTCTTCTTCAGTGAAATACTTTAGATCTTCATCATATTCTAATTCTATGGATGCTTGGGAGACTTTATCCTCATCAGCAAACAAATGATACACACTCTCTTGAAAACAAGTCATGATTGGTCACTTTTCCCATGGATGTTCCTCTTGCATTTTCTCTTATTGAAATTCTTGCTTTTTCATAACTGCTTGATTCCATGTGCATGATTGTTGAATTGATTTGCTTTTCTAGCACAAATTGGTCGAACTTGAATATAATCTATCATAGACTCACCATTGGGTCATCTCAAGTACATTGAAATTTACCCAAAAACCTTTGATAGTTTGATGTAGGAGCTACCAAGAGTTGTATCATGTGATATATCTCTAGACAAGTCTGAGCATCATGATTGCTTGTCTCATGGAGAGAGCGAAAATTGTGTGTTATCCCTTTGATGCTGTCCCTAAAATTACTGAGTTGAAACTGTCTTTTCATGTTGGTGATATTAGTCACCACTTTCTATAACAAAGGCTTAGTGAGGCTTGGAACCATGGGCTTGATCATATCTTTTCTGATTTCTCTTGTAGTGATCATGTTGTCTTTGAGCTTAATTGCTTGTGTTTTTGCCTCTTCTAAGTTATCTACTTCATCAGTTTTGAGAAAAACAAAAAGAAATTGGATAAAGAGTGTTGATGAAGCAATTTCTTAGGAGACATTGTTGAGAAGGCCTCAAAGAATTATTTGATCTTCCAACGAGTTAGTTGAATTGTGCTACGAACTCCCTCGTAGGTTCATTGAGAGTTGAGCAAAACTAACATTACCATCTTCCACTAGTTTGAAACATGGGGGGAATTTAGTGAGCATGGTCCCCCAGTTAGTGATACAATCTAGAGTGAGGTGATGGAACCAATTTGTTGCTACTCCAACCAAACTTTCAATCAAATTTCTGATTGCAATATCTTCATGAGAATGTCATGTCCCCGCCAATAAAGGGCAGTGCAGCGAGCAGATTACACTACAGGAGGCTGACTCCATAAGAAATTTTGAATTAAAATAGTATTTTTCATAGGGCTGACTTCCTCTTGTGGTGCCCATGTTATTGTTAAATAAATTTAAATCATTATCTGTTAGGCCGACCACACCTTGTTGCCTAGGATAAAAGGCATATATATTAATGAAAATAATTGCCCAAATGGAGGATAAAACGGGCCGGGATCAAAGCGTCAATGTACAGCAATTACAATAAAAATATTATAGTATTTATGAACAACAATTATAATATGCAACACCTACGTATGACTGGATTAGTTAAGGCAGCGATTCCCAGACCAGTTGCAAGGATTCCAAATAAGTAGCAGTTGATGATTAAGATGGAGAGAATAAATAAGAGGAGCAAACATATCATTAGGGAGACTAGTGTTTGATGTAAAGATAGTAGTTACTTCAAAGCAGCGATTATATTTGTGAGATGGGCTGCGATTCTACATAAGAGAAATAATAGTTATATGAGGGGCAGTGATCAATGCTAAGATAAGTTTGTTAACTAAAGACACGCCCATTCAAATAGTTGCCTCCTTTCAAGAGATGCACCATTTCACTTGGACATAGGGATATAAAATGGAAGTCAAACCATTTGCAAAGATCATTGATGGGAATTTCTGTGGAATCAATACAGAATCAAATGAAAGGGACAAAGAAAACAATATCAATCCATTGATAACAGAAAATAAGAGCAGCTTCAAGCACGTCAAGAAGGAATGGCATTCAAACAATAAATTACAATCTGCAGTTAGAGAGGCAACAGAACGGAATATAATCAGATTTAAACAGAGATATATACACAGCGAATAAGGGCAGAAATAGGAGTATTCCCTAAGCATAGCAGCAGATACATTAATATGATATACTCAGATTTTGGGAAGAAGAGATATTTAGTCTGGTATGGAAAGTATGTATGAAGATGAGGACAGTTCAATGGAAGATAGATAAAGATAAATAATTATACGATTATGCAATAATGATGCTTGCAGCAATTATTGAGCCTTATAAGTTGTTATGTTTCTCAAATATGAATATGAATAATGGATTCTTATGCGCTTGATTTACACTAACAATATCCTCTAAATATTAAGGACAAATCGAACGGGAAATAAGGGCATCGAAGGACTCAGATTTGACATTTATAAGATATTACTACTCAGCAGTTCGTCTGGTTATTGAGTTAATTTACTTCTTGTAAAATGTATACCTTCATATGCTTTGAATGTTTCCAACCATGGTAGAGGAGATGGGGATTACGAGACGGGTACGGTGATGGGGCACTCTTCTAGGTATGCCACCTCAAGGTGGTGGGGACTAGATAGTCCCAATGAGGCCAAGGGGGTACAGAGGGTACTGCACTTTGGGCTTTAGGAGAGATGGGCTTCCGGCGCACCCTGTTGCAACCTCACCTCTCCATCATGGTGAATCTGTTGATGTTATAGCAGCTTAGGGCTGCACTTCCTTTGCACGAATTCCAAGAAGAAAACATAAATTAAATGTTAGCCTAATTGGCTATCTAATTTATATGCATTTAAGATTATCATTGGTTACTTAAAAGGGGCCGACCTTATAAGGTTCGCATGTCTTGTCTATTCATTGGGCCGACCACATTAAAATTAATATATATATTATGCTTCTTCATAGAGGGCCGACCTAACTTGAAGAGGCACCTCTTTTGTATATATACAAGGTCTTCTTGTCATTGTTATTCATTAAAGTTCAATCAATATAATTCGCACTTCAGCAGCAGAGCAGCATTTCATAGCAGCAGACCTAATTCAAGCATATTCGCATTCTTAGAAGAAGTTCATACTTGAGCAGTGATTCATCTTCAGCAGTAGCAGCGAATCTTCATTATGCAGCAGTAGTTCATTGTGGAGCAGCAGATCGTACAGTAGCAGCTATGTATCATATTGTAGCAGCAGGCCGAAGTCAAGGAGAAACAGATTTCTTTGTATCAAGTATTGGCCATTGTTGGGCCTAAGTTGTAAGCAGATTTCTGCTCTTGTTCTACTTTATATAAGAGATTCATTTGCTGGGTTTTTCTCCCTCAAGAGGAGGGTTTTCCCAGGGTGTCTTGCTGTGTTTATTGTCTTATGTGTTGCAAATATAATGAGTTCTTTCAGTTAATTATTTGATCTATAAAACACTAACATGGTATCAGAGCCAGGTTTGAAAAGATCGAGATCAGATTCGTTTTGCAGCACTCTCTTTAATCTTTTTCAGTCTATCTCCTAATTCAAATTTCAAGATGGTGAATGGTCTGAAAATCGAGGATAGACTCGAAGGAGTTTCTAACTACACATCATGGAGGTTTAGGCTCATGCTCACATTGGAAGAGAATGATTTGGATGAGTTTGTGAAAACAAAAGTTCCCGAACCTAAGGAGGAAGAAGAGAAGTTGCAGTGGAGGAAGAAAGATACTAGGGCAAAGAAAGTGTTGGTTGATTCCGTCAAGGATCATGTTGTACCGATTGTCTTCAAGTTGGATACAGCAAGAGAGATGTTTACAACTTTGGAATAAATGTATGAAATCAACAACACCAGTCGAGCACTTGCACTGAACCAACAACTACTTCACATTAAGATGGCGGAAGAAGAGTTTGTCATCACCTACTTCATGAAGATTTCCGAATTGAGAGATCAACTCTCTACCATTGGTCATATTGTTGATGACAAGGATTTGACCATGATTGCTCTCAATGGTCTTCCGCTTTCATGGGAGTCGTTTATTCAAGGAATCAGTGCAAGATCTAAACTTCCCAAGTTTGATCGATTGAGGATTGACTGCATTCAAGAGGAGTCGAGACTAACGGCAAGGGGCATTGGTCAAAGTTCAAAGAATGAAGATTTACATGTTCTCACCTCTCATTCATCGAAGAAAGGAAAAGTTTGGAAGAAAGGATTCTTTAAGAAGGAATCGAGATAATGGGTCAGATGGTGCTCCTGCATTCAAGAAGAAGTGGGACCTCTCTCATGTTCAATGCTTTAGATGTGACAAATTTGGTCACTATGCGAAGGATTGTCCTACCAGGCCTAATCAGCATGCTTCATTTGCGGATGTGATTGAGATCTCTCCCCAAAATGATTCTAGTGAATTTCTACTCTAGTCATGGGCCTATGTTCAAGCTGTGAAGGTTGTGTACTAAGTGCAAGAGCAGCGTATCATACTATGTCCACCCTTCAGAATATTTAAGAGATAAGTATTCTTTGTTTTGATTACCATTCTAGGCTAAAATTCAGTTTGTTGAGTTGTGCAAATCTGACATTATTTACTTAGGTTTATGTGTGACCAGTAAATAGTGATCCCTGTGATAAGATTCTTTAGATTTATTCATTGTAAGTTGTATCATGCTAAATTGTGAAGATTGTCTTTTGAGATTAGCTCTTCTGAGAAATTGAAAGAAAGTCATGTCATGATTGATGAATTAATTATCTATTACTTGGGAGATTTTGAAGTATTGCATGGTTGAATAATGTTCATGCTATTGACATAGTCAATCATGTATGCTCCTAAGTTATGGTATGTCTATTTGAGATAATTGAGTTCCATGAACTATTAGTAATCTCTTGTTAATGATTTTAGGATAAAGAGATTGCTTTCAAGAAGAGCTTGATGCATCCTATAGGTTGAAGGATGGAGTCTCTACTTGTAGCTATGAGACTAAGTGATTAGCTGAAGACATCTTTTAGAAAAGGAAGAATTAACCTTAAGAGGGAGTTCTATGACTCGTTGAGAATAAGTAAGGGTTGCAGTGTTGCAAGGCCGGATATTAAAGTACCTCTTCAGCAGTTGGATTCTGAATTGCTCAAGTCAACATGGATTGGTAGCTCTGCAAACCTATTCAGAATAGAGTGATTTGGAAAGCGGTCAAAGAGGACAACCCTGAATCTCTACAGAGGTGTGCGTTGGAAACCATTTCTCTAAAGGCAAGCGTTGCAGGCAATGAGGTCAAGTGGTTGATGCAAGAGATTGAAGATTTAGAGGGAGCCTAGTGAACCTAAATATGATGGTTGTGTTGCTCTAGATGCTGTTTGAGTTGAGGCCTGCGATGATATCTTGGTACAACAGGAAGCAGTTTTCTGTGGGACTGAGTACAACTGAGGCCAAGTACATTACAGCTTGTGTGACAGCTCGAGGAGTTGTGTGGCTTCGAAAGCTCCTTGCAGGATTGGTTGAACAAGTATTGAAGCCAACTGTCATCCTTTGTGTTAATCAAAGCATACCACTATATCAGAGATATGGTATTGAGGAAAGATATTCAGTTGAGGTATATCAGCACGGATGAGTAGATGGCAGTCATTCTCATCAAGCATTTTTGGGATAATGGTTGTGTACCTTTGAGACAAGCTTGATATGGTGGAGAATGAAGTCCTTGCTGAGAGGGAGTCTGAGTATCAGTGTTCCTTTGTTTAATGAGTTCTTCTTTGAGAGAAGTTCGAGGTGAAATCCCTTGATAATACATTTCTCTATTGAGAGAGATTTGAGGAGCAAGTACTTGATAATGCATTTCTCTATTGAGAGAGATTTGAGGTGTAAGCCCTTGATAATACATTTCTCTATTGAGAGAGATTTGAGGTGCAAGTCCTTGATAATACATTTCTCTATTGAGAGAGATTTGAGGTGCAAGTCCTTGGTAATGCATTTCTCTTCGAAATTTGAGGTGAAAGCCCTTGTTTCCACCCTCTGGGAGAGCCATGATGGATGTCATGTGTGTGACTCCATGACAGCATCACGTGAGGGAATCTGTGATGATTTACTTGTGCTTGTGTATCACCCTCTGGAGGAGCCATGGTGAAAGTCACATTGAGGTGACAACATCACATTAAGTGATGAGCATTTGTTCATAACATCTATGGAGGTAGCCATGATGGTTGATATCACATGAAGTGATATTCTATTTTGTTTTCATTTTGATATGATGTGTCTTGTGCAGGTGGAAGTTCATCCCTAGCTAAGAGGGAGTGTTGATGTTATAGCAGCTTAGGGTTGCATTTCCTTTGCATGAATTCCAAGAAGAAAACATAAATTAAATGTTAGCCTAATCGGCTATCTAATTTATATGCATTTAAGATTATCATTGGTTACTTAAAAGGGGCCGACCCTATAAGGTTCGCCTGTCTTGTCTATTCATTGGGCCGACTACATCGAAATTAATATATATATATTATGTTTCTTCATAGAGGGCCGACCTAACTTGAAGAGGCACCTCTTTTGTATATATACAAGGTCTTCTTGTCATTGTTATTCATTAAAGTTCAATCAATATAATTCGCACTTCAGCAGAAGAGCAGCATTTCATAGCAGCAGACCTAATTCAAGCATATTCGCATTCTTAGAAGAAGTTCATACTTGAGCAGTGATTCATCTTCAGCAATAGCAGCGAATCTTCATTATGCAGCAGTAGTTCATTGTGGAGCAGCAGATCGTACAGTACCAACTTTGTATCATATTGTAGCAGCAGGCCGAAGTCAAGGAGAAACAGATTTCTTTGTATCAAGTATTGGCCATTGTTGGGCCTAAGTTGTAAGCAGATTTCTGCTCTTGTTCTACTTTATATAAGAGATTCATTTGCTGGGTTTTTCTCCCTCAAGAGGGGGGTTTTCCCAAGGTATCTTGCTGTGTTTATTGTCTTATGTGTTGCAAATATAATGAGTTCTTTCAGTTAATTATCTGATCTATAAAACACTAACAAAATCAACACAAGAAATCCAATCATAGAGAGAGGGAAATGGTTGGCACGATGAGGGGATAACAGAAAGGGGACCTAAGTAGGCCACCTCATATGGATGGCATGGGCCACATGAGGCCACTTTCTCCCATGCTCTCCTATGGTTGAGCCTTCCAAATATATTAAAGTGCTTTATGATTGAATTAATAATTCTATGATGAATTTACTGATGTTTAATTATGATAATCTGCTAATTAGTATTATTACGGTAAGTGGTTTCTAATCTGTTTACAGAGCTTCCATCAGGTGAAAGGTAATCTCTAAACCATTGGTTTATTTGGAAATTGAGAAATTAGGGCAAGTTTAGGGCATTCCCAATTAGGGGACATTACAGAAAAATCCCCAATATGCTGCAAGTAGTAGTAAATGTTAAGATATGCTCATCAAGATGTTGTGTGCTATCACCATGAAATTTAAAAATAATAATTTGAAAATGCAGGTGGATCTTCATTATTGTGAGCATCAACCATTGTTTGAAATGGTTCCTTATGTTTTATCCGAATATTTTAGATCTGAATTTCTTGAAAAACAATTTGAGTTATTGAACCATTGATAAAGATAGATCTTCACTTGAATGTGCTTGGAAGCGTCTAAAAGATCGGATCAAGAAGCCTTGTCTTCCACCATGATTTGGTATATACTTTATCAACCATAATGGAAGTGTAAGATCTTTTGCTTGATGATGCTTGGCGATAAGCTGGGAAGGCAGTCTTGGCCGAATCTACTTTCCTTCTTATGTAAACTTTTAAAGCTAGGATTGATTAGTTCCATGCAGGAGGAGGCAAGATGTGTCTTCCTACTACAAAGCCAGCTTTTGTTTATCACTGTCTATGTAATTTACCCTTTTTAATAATCTAATTTGGGGGACCAAAAGCCCTTAACATATTTCTTGTGGGCTTAGGGAAAGTGATAGGGAAATAATTTCGATTTAATATATTTAATTTTTCAGAATTTTTAATTTTATACATTTTCATAAAAAAATCTAGAGGCTTTGGAGTATTTATGGGGGCCTCGTTTGTTCAATTTTTTTGTATTTTGTGTTTTTCAGTGTAGGTATTTTGGAGGTCTTTCCAATGAACCAAAGAAGTTTGCTTTTTGACCACTAGGCTAGGAGTTAGGACCTCACCCAGTTGGGGTGCATAAAATAAATATTTTATTTTCTTCATGGGCCTTGTTTAACTCCTGTTATTAGCATATTCTATGACAAACTTTTATGGAGAAGTTACCATCTATTTTTAGCTAGAGGGGCGTTGGAACTTGGGCACCAAGTTGGGCCCTCAAATCTTTATAAATTGAAGGTAGTTTCTTCAGTTTTGGGCATCTTTGTCTATCATATCAAAACTCTATCAAAATAGTTTGAGCCTTGTGTTCATCTATCCATTTAAGGATGAAACCTCTTACCCCTTTGGTTCCTTGAGGCAATATCATTTATAGATTGCATTTGTGCTGAAAGGATCTGAGTTATGAAATTTGTGGCAATATTGTGAAGCAAGAAATAGCTAGTTTGCAGATTTATTTTGTAATTTCTCATTTTTATCGGTGTTGTTGTAATGTCTATCGTCTATCAACATTTTGCTATACATTCTATCATAATAGAACAGCTCTAGTGTTTTGGTGAATTCCCAATTTCATATTTGCAAATATTGTTCATGAATTTGGTGTAGTGTGCAAATCTACATGGTTAAATTAAGTATTTTACACCATATGCTCACCTCACTCTCATTGGATCTTGGTGATTAGAAGGTGATAAATTGTTGTATGTTTGATGAGAGTTTCATTTCAGATTTCAGTTGAAATCAATTGTTTGAGCATAGCAGTGCATGCCAAGTTTTTGGGTGGATTTGAGTCCAGATCTCTTTTAAATTGTTGTGGGTATTTCAGATTTCAGCACATTTCATATTCAATTGTTAAAAAATCATTTGAATGTTTCAATTCTGAGTATAGTACGACAAAATTATGGTTAGGGTCTTTAAAGTTTAAGATGGCAGCAACAATTCTGTAATGTGCAAAACTCTTCTTTTGATTTAATTGAAAATACCTTAAGTTGTTGAGAATATCGTTTTGATCTTGCTCAATCCAATTTAAGTTTGGCTGCAAAACTAGAGCTTGAAGGGTTTTTAAAGTCATGAATGTGAGATTCGAAAACTTCAGCAACATGTGCTCCATAGTGGGTGCCAAAAAATGTTGGTGTTTTAATTTGTCAGTTTTGTGAGAACACAAAACAGAACAGTGGATGAGGAAAACCTCTCTTCAAATTTACAGTTGAAGCCCACTGATTTAATCTACTTAAAAAATTTAAACGAAAACAAGCTTGCTAAATGAACATTATACAATTTGTTCTTTGGAATTGTGCATTAAGATAAAATAAATAAACAAACTTGACTTATCATTTTTTGGTCCTAGAGGCTACAGCATGAGACTTTGAAGAATTCCTACTCTCACCAAAGGATTTTTTCAATTTTTGACACCTAAAACATAAACAAAAATACTATCCTTAGATTAGAATAGAGTTCTTTGGAGTTGTATCAATGATTAATTTGATCTTGAAGAAAATGTAACACATGGAAATAACAATGCCTAGAAGAAGAACAGATCAAGACAATTAATGAACATAGAACATTCAAAGCTACTTCATGGATTCAAACATTGATGTCACTCAAAGCTCTTTTTAATTGGATTCTTCCTTTCATGATTACAACACTTGAGATTGGACTTGAATAATTTTTTTGGCAGCCTAAGCAAGCTTCAACTTTGCATTCTTTATATGAAAACAGTTTAAACAATTTAATTTGACTTCGAACTTGAATGACAATTTATACAACATAAATTTGGCATCAACTTTCATTACAATTAATGTGTAAATGGCACATAGTTATAGCTTTTAGCTGTAGTTTCTTGAAGTTTCAAAAAAATAATAAAATAATAGTATTTTCTATCCATTTTTGCTTCTCGTCTTGGGCATCCATCTAGATTAAGGGCTTTGATCTTTTAATTTTTTCTTTAATTTGCTTTATTTGGCCTTCATCTCGAAAACTAATAAAATATTGATATGCTTCATCTTAGGCATCACTTTGAATGGAGAGCTTAGATTCATCACTTTTTCTTCTTTACTTCACTTTGTTTTTCTTTTGATCTTCACTTGAGTGCATATACTAATTTGGGTACCACTTTTTTCTTTATTTTGGCAAGAAAAATATACTATTTTGGTGTCTAGAAAGGTGCCCAGTTGTTTTTTTTAACTCAATCTTAGCAACATAAAACATTCTAATTTGATTCTCTTTGGAGATTCCTTTGTGGACACTGATTTTGAGTTACTTTGTGTAATAATCATAGGATTTAGCAGTGTTCCACGGGCGTTGGGGACGGGGGGACGGGGAAACGTGCGGGACGGGTTTCCGGGATGGGGGGACAAAGGGCCTAAGTTTGGGGACGGCGGGGGGATGGCGGCGGGGTGGTGGTTCTGATATAGTTATACATATACTTATAGTACTTGAAAAACTAGTTTTGAAAAGATGTATAACAGTATAACAATGTAAGAATTACATTTCAAATGAAACTATAGGAAATTAGTAAAATTATAACATAGTAAATACTAAAATTTGAATTACTAAATCTAAATACGATGATTTCTTGAATGCTAATTGCTAAATAAAATTTGGCAAATGAAATTGTCAAATTGGAGATTTCTATTATAATTCATATCACAAAGTCTATAAAGATGATTACATGATTCATCATTACAATGAGTAGCATTACAAAAGACAAAATGCCAAAATGTCAAAACTCAAAATGTAGTGAAGGGAGGCCTCTAATCATCTACAAGTGCAAACTCCTCATCACTCGAACTGCTGGACTCCACAAGGTCAAGATCCCTCAAGCTCACACCAACCAACCCTGCATCTGAAGTGGTAGGATCATCCTCATCAATCTGCGAAGGCTCCTCTGGCTCCACATCCCATCGTGCCGCTGGACTCTCCTTGTACCCAAGTGTCTTGCGGTCTATGAGACGCAAAGCACTGTGTACAACCACAAGCTTCTCTGCTCTCTTAGAAGTAAGTTTGTTCCTCTTAAGAGAGTGGATGAAGCTATATGTAGACCAGTTCCTCTCAGCAACTGAAGAACTGAAAACTTGGGATAGCAAACGGATAGCTAGAGTGGTGGTCAAAGATTTTGTACCATGACAATTCCACCACAAAAGTGGGTCCTCCTGTGCCATAGTTTCTATATCCATCTTTGCCGCATCTGAATAGCCTCTAAGAGTGGCAAATTTGGTCCACTCAGTGCGAATTGTGCCGATATCTCTAGAATCATACATCTTCTCTATGCACCTAAAGAAACCCGCCTTCACCTCATCATCCCGAAGCGGTGTCACTCTACCCGATCTAACCTTGTACCACTTAGGATTCAAGGCAAAGGCAACCATATGCAAAGGAGTGTTCAACTTGTCCCATCTGCGCTGAATGATTGGCTGGATGTGCTCATTGTAGAATGCTAGAGAGGGGTCCTTCACTCGCACAGCAACCCTCATCTGGTCAAGCATAGAGTCGATGCACTCATACACCTCTCCAAGGTTAGATGCATCCCCATCCCCATATCTAATAACCTAGAATACTGGAGAAATGATGGAGACAATGTATTTCGCATCAGTCCAAAACACATCACTCTTCACTATCTCCTTCACCCTTCTCCCCTGCGTTGTCTTGGCCTCGGCCCACCTATTCAAATCATTAGTCATAACCATGAGTTGCAATGCCTCTTGCAACTCAATCATTCTCTCCAAGAGAATGAAATATGATGCATATCGGGTCTCCACCGGTTTCAAGAACTCCTTCTTTGTGAAGGTCTTGAAGAGTGCATGTGAAGTGTGGTGGTTGCAGATAAACATCTGCACATCTCTCGCATCGGTGACCACTCCTCTAATCCAATCAATCTTACCCATGTCCTTGAGTGCATTGTTCATGGCATGCACACAACATGGGGTCCACCAAATATGCCTATAGGCTGCCTCAATGAGTTTCCCTGCTGCTCTACACACATGGGCTGCATTTGTGACTACTTGGACCACATTTTGTGGCCCAACCTCCTCAATAGCCTCCCTGAGGACCTGAAATTGAAAATCAACATCTTTGCGATGCCCTATACAATCAACTGCTCTAAGGAAGTATGGGCCCTTTGCACATGTGACCATGATGTTGATGAGTGGACGATGGCTAATGTCCGTCCACCCATCCATAACTATGCTGCACCTAGATGCCACCCAACATGCCTTCATCTTCTCCATCAAAATATTGATCTTGGAATAGCACTTATCCAAGATCGAAGTCCTCATTTTTGTCTCACCTGGTGGCACATATGATGTTCCTCCCTTCGCCACCATAGCCATCATCTCCCTATAATAAGGAGACCGTGTAACATGAAATGGAATGCCATTGGCAAAAAAGAACTTGCCAATGGATTCATCTATCTCATCTCTCAGGTGCACATTAAACATATCAGAAATGGGGTTACTCTGCGATGTCTGCAACTTGCGTTTCCCTGCAGCTATCCCCCTAGCGGCACTAGTAGTGGAAGAGGATGGAGATCCAAACATCATTCCTCCTGTCTGTGAAGCATGAGGATAAGTATGTGGCGGATCATGGATGTGCTGAAGGGCTGCTCTAGCAGACAAAGTAGTAGGGGTTGTAATATTTGTGTCATCTGGAACGCCCCAAAGCCTGTTAAACTCAATTCTATAACGTATATTTTTAGTTTCCTTCAGAAAATTACAAGGCTCCACACCTTTTCCTGTCCAAAAAAAAAAGTGTGTATTCACTCTAGTGATGCTACCAAACCATTCAGCCTGACAAATGTTGCACTTCCACTTCCTTGTTCCCCCACCTGCACGTGATGTGCCTTGTATTCTTGAAGCAAACTGTTTGAGAGGACACTTAGGATCAAAAGGACCCCTAGCATACTTTGCCAACAACTCTGAAGGGCAACCTGTACTAGCTGGTGCACTCGCCATGGAACTAGAATGGGCTGCAGGATCAACTCCATGGTCATCCCCCTCATTCTCAGGTTCAAAATCTGAATCATGTTCACTATGGGAATGGATTTCCATGTCATCACCACTCATGTTATTGCTCATTGTGAAGTGACACTGCATTTCACAAAATTAAAATAAAATCAGCCTAGTTTAACAAATTGAAATACAAATTTAAAATTTTAATTTTGAAAACAAAATTTACAATTTATATTTTATAAAATTTGATGTTGAATCTTGAGGGCAAAATGATGAAGATGAATGAATCATTCATCATTTTGCCCTCAAGATTCAACATCAAATCTGATTTTGAGATGAATAAGAATTTTTTTTTTTTAAAAACAAGTTTAGTATTAAATTTTTAAAATAAAAAACTTGATGTTGAATCTTGAGGGCAAAATGATGAATGATTCAATCATCTTCATCATTTTGCCCTCAAGATTCAACATCAAATCTGATTTTGAGATGAATAAGAATTTTTCTTTTTAAAAACAAGTTTAGTATTAAATTTTTAAAATAAAAAACTTGATGTTGAATCTTGAGGGCAAAATGATGAATGATTCAATCATTTTCATCATTTTGCCCTCAAGATTCAACATCAAATCTGGTTTTGAGTCTTTGAGATGAATAAGAAAAAAAAAAACAAGTTTAAACTCATAAAATAAAACAAAAACAAGAAGAAATCTGAAAAAAACTTCAAAATCCCTACCTTGTGCTTGATAAATCTCTTCAAAATGCAATAGAATCCTCTTCCTCCTCTTTTTCTTGCTCCTTCTCACTCCTATAACACTTGCAATCACTCTTTTCACTCCTTCAATCAGAATTCTTCAAGTTTTTGAACTGTTTTTTCTCCTCTTCAGCTGGCTGCAAAAAAAATCAGTCAATAAAAATGTGAGTGAAATGATAAAGGAACATTGTTTTGTGTTGTTTTGGAGGAAGGGGTGGGGCCCACGCCAAATTAGGGTAACCATAAAGCACTTAAAAATTCGATTTTATAATTATTTTTCAAGTTTTACACCTCCATGGACGTGGGCTCGACGGGAAACGGCCAGGCGTCTCCCTGTCTCCCGAGAAACGTCTAGGTGTTTCCTCAGGAAACTTGGAGACTTGGAGACGTCTCCCAAGGAAACTTGGAGACATCTCCACGTCTCCATGTCTCCTGGGAAACGTGGAGACGTTTCCGGCGGAGTACCGGTGGCGGTGGCGGGACGGCGGGAAATGCCAAGTACCCGTTTCCCCGTCCCCGAAACGTCCCCGTTTCGGAAACTTGCCCAAAAAGGGGGGAAACACGTCCCCGTGGAACACTGGGATTTAGTCAACTTTGAAACTATGAAACTAGGGTTAGGGCTCTTCACATGAATATAGATTTGCAACACCACATCGAATTCTAATGATCTCACAGCAAGCAGAATATGATCTGAATATCAGTTCAAATCACAAAACAGCCAAGGAAACAATACATGGTACACCAAACAGAAAACAGATTTATGGCATAAGTGCAGATTTGAATTTCAAAGATGACTGCATAAACATTAATACTGCAGATAATAGTCTGAATTTATTCTTTTGATCTAGTTATTAGCCCAACAGACCTTTCAATGGCGCCATGTTGACAAATCTTATACAGAAATCTGATAATGGTGATTGTGTTAACAGGAGCTAGTGCCTAGGGTTTGGTGCTAGATCATTACTCGTGCATGGCGCCCAATTTTCCTAGGGCTTGGCCTCAATTTTGATAGATCTGGAGTTGCTGTCCACTTGGATCTACAAAACACCTTGTCCCAAACCTCCTAGTGTGCAGGGAAACCTTCAGAACAGCGGGTCTGTGACAGCCCTAAATCATGGTGCGGGATTCCTTCAAGGTCTGATCACTGTTTTGGTATTGCACCACTCTTTTGAGTGCTGCTGATAGTCTGAGGAACCTTCAGAATTCCCACCCAGCTTCGGTCGGTGACAGTCAAGGCTTGGAAAGACCTTTACCTGTATACAAACTTCCCTGCAGCATCTGGATCCGCTGATGAAGTGCCCAACAAGTGACCTTGAGGCCAGCTGCCAAGCAGACTTGTCTATTTTCTACAGTCCAACAATGGCGCCCCACTTGATTAGACAACTAGGATTAAATAGCAATTTTCTGATCTTAAAACAACAAAGAAGGATTTCCAAATCAGGGTTTCCGTCCTGACCTGGTTGGGTAACTGGGGGTTGGGTCCCAACTGACCTGCTTGAATTTCACCTCAAAAATCATGCCAAAATCTCCATGCCTTTCCCCAGCCTGCAAGACAAGTATTTATACCTGCCACTACATTGGCGCTAGGTCCCAAAGCAGGCTGACAAACAGCATGAAATTATTTTTATTTTATTTATTTATTCATTATAATACTAGTCAGCCCAAAATTAGGCGCCAAGTTTAGATTTTATTATTATTATTATTTATTATTTACTATTTTTTATTTTTTATTTAAAATTTTAATATAATTATTTTATTTATACTTTGCTTTTTTATATTTATTAATACATTTATTATGGTGTTAAGAAACACCTTTTATTTCATTGCTGGGCTGACCTCCCAGAAAGGGACATGACAATCCTCCCTTCCCCAAATTGCTTGCCCTCAAGCAATGAAAAATCAAGGAGATCTGTCTGCTTCATGTCAAGATAAGATATCATGGAATGATGCTCATCGATCTGGGGTCTCACTCTTGACCATTGGAGAGCATTCTGTTGAAAAGCATCCTGCAAACCTACTTGGAATATCCTTTTTTCTGAAGCATTCTGTAAATGAGGATACTCTCTCACCAACATGCCGACATCATGTATCTCACATTGCAATAACTTGGGCCAATGCCTTGACAATTTGTCATGTCCTTGCTGCACCTCTAGGAATGAGTTAGGACACTCACACTTCAATTGAAATTTTACCCAATTAGGTCTAATGGTAGCCACAATGACGATTCCCTTCAACTGAAACCTTCTACCAACATCGGCTAGTGATAAAACCCCTATGAAATGTGCAAACTTGCAGCTGTTTATGTTTGCAAAAATAAAAATTGTGAGCAATGTAGACATTGTAGAAGCTGGAAACATCCCTATGAAGGTTGAAAATTCTTTGTTAGCAGTCACAAACTGAAAAACACTCCTTCCCATAATTGAAAACACTTGCATATCCACTTGCATGAGTGTAACTGAAATCATATGGTGGTTGAAAACAACAACATAAATGATGACAATTTGGTGCATAGATCTCCTGGGCATGTTCCCTCCTTTCTTGAGTATTAGAAGATCATTAACAATTGCTCTCCTCCTTCCTTGGGGGTGAATCTTTGCACAACCTTCCATGTTTGATGCTACCTCACCATGCTTTCGCTGCACCACTCTGATTTTTATGTGAGCTTCTCCCTGAGGTCTCCATGTGATGCTCATGTTTGTCTCAATGAGACAGTTGCCTTGACACACAACTGCTTTCATCTTAAATCGTTTTTTAATAATGAACTTCCAAAATAAATGTGACCAATGCATGCTAACAACTAGACTCACCTCTTTTATATCACTGTTACAAGTCCTTTCCATGTTGCCCCAAGCAGTTCCGTAGCTGTAGCATTGCATTCCCTTACTCAAAATCAGAATTGTAGTGGCTGGAAACCATCTTAGATCAGCTGCAGACATATCACTAACGACACTAGGTGTGAATGGCATCCTCCTTGTGCTTAAAACCTTCTTTATGGCTGCCAATAGATTGTGTGGGAAGCTGGAAATCACCTCCTTCTCATCCATCTTGAATTTCAATTCTATATTGTACTTTCCAAATAAGTGTGACCATTGCATGCCAACAATTATGCTCACCTCTTCTATACTGGTGTTATTATCTTTACCTTGGACTCCAAAGGTAGTAGCCATGGTGTTAGGATCAGACTGTATGTGAGCTGGAAGGTGGCTGTAACAGTCATACATCATCCCAAATTTCTCCCCCAACAGCACTAAAAATGTTGGGATGTGATCCCTTTTACACATAACATTAAACCGAGAGGTATTCTTCACACCTTGGTTGTAACTGTGCTTTCTTTTGCTCAGAATCAGATATGTAATCGCTGGAAACCACCATGTACTACCTGCAAACACCTCAACAATGATAATGGGCTAGAAACTCTCCCAATATGAGATTGAAAACTCTTCTTGGGCTGCAAGGAAAGTGTAGGCAATGCTAGAAATGTTGAGGACAACAGATCTAAAATTTGGAACCAATAATCATCCCAGCTGTGTCAAATTAGTTTTCCTTAACAAAAATGTTCCTTTTAACAATGATCCCCTTTGTTGGCCATCTTAGAAGTGTAATGTTGAGCATAACCAATATAGACCAAATACTATTATAATCAAGCATCCTACCTTTGGAAAAAATTGTGACTGTCACCAAATGATCTTTCATCCATAGAGCACTGGCGACTTTAAGATCTCCTTCTTCAATGCCTTGAGATTCTCTCTCTTCTTTCTTGGATTCCAACTCTACAGTGAACTCCCCCATTAAATGCTCCCAATGCAAGCTCCATGTTTTGCTGATCCCTCCAAGATCCGTGATATAGAAGTCCCTGCATATCCCTTGTTCATTCAAAGTGGTGACCAATCACTTTGCTCCCATGATGCTAGGAATTTGTAGTGTCTTATAAATCATGAGTCCTCCAACTTGCTTGAAGCTAGATACCCAAAACACCATACCAAACTTAGTCACAAAATTTTGAACATCAAAATGACACCTATTTTGCTTACCTTCATCTAGCATCAAGCACCTTGAGGTGACCATCCTTGTTTGGCCATCACCCACAATCTTGTCTTCAAGTGCGGTACTTAGATCCCAAGAGTGATCTATGAACTGTAAATCTTGATCCTTCACAATGTGGTTAGGATGCACAACCAACCCTATATGATCCCTCATAAACTTCCTTTCAACCCAAATGCCTCTATCCATCAAAAAATTACATTGATCCCATATGCAAAAATAGTCACAAACTTGAATCAAAGAGCCCACATGCCCTATACTACAAGTTGTATCTCTTACTCTATCACCTTTTTTTGCATGCTTTCCATGGTGACACAATTTCTGCAATGACATAGGAAGCAACAAATCTGAAACATTTTTGTACCTTTGGCTGCAAACAAAATGCTCATAATCATTTGCCAAAAGAGAGTTTGTTGAGATATCCTCAACACCTCCATTCTTGTGACTCAAAATTCTTGAACTAGGGTTAACCAAAATGTCTTTTTACAAATGTATACCTGTAATGCTGTTCTGTATATCAATCAATGGCTCATCATTTGGAAGCTCAAAAGATATTACATGATTCAACACATCTTTCTTCAACTTGAACTCTTTGTACTCAACAATTAGAGTTTTTCCCACCTTCATCTCATCAATCTTTTGTTGGTACACACAATCATTAGAAATCAACAAGGAATCTTCACCTTCAACTTGTCGATTGGGGACCTCTTGTTCTTGCTCTGTGATGTTCGGTAACTTCAATTTTTCTTCTTAGTCCACTATCACATCTTCTTTCTTGACATCCTCTTGTAATTCTGTCTTTTTTGTACCCTTCACTGTTTCGGGTTCCATCATCTTGATTTCTCCCTCTTTCAAGAATGATTATTTTGGCTCTTGTTCTCTGCACCTTCTCCTCCTCCGTCCATTTCTTATTTTCATATCATAATACTCCTCAAAAGACATGTCACGATGGCTGGCTGGGCATAGAGCACTATAATCAACATGATACCTTGCCATCTCATCATCAGAATTAGGTGGTATTTGCTGCTCTTCTGCCAGTGGGTCTTCTCCTCCTTTTTTGTAAAAAATTGGCCTTGAATGAAAGATACCGAACCAATTTTTTTCAATTTTTCAATTACAACAAGCAAAGCAATACACAATCGTTAGGGTTAGTACATAAACCAAACGATGCGGAATTCAACTCTAACCAAGAATGTACACCAGGATCCCAAGTTGGGCAAGGTGTGAACATATGGTTAGAGGATCTCAATGCAATGCTGATAAAGGAACTCTAACCAAGAATGCGCCAGAAGACGACGAGCATATGGTCAGAGGGTCTTAATGCAATGCTGATACAAAGAACTCTAACCAAGAATGCGTCGGAGAACGACGAGCATGTGGTCAGAGGATCCCTACCAACTACAATTGCTGAAAGTAAACTCAACGCCAAGCATGTGCTTTCAATCCCAGGGAGGGGATGGAGCTACCATATGGCGAAGGTACTTTAAACTACAATGCAATTAAATGTAAATAGGCGGTAGGCCAGCCTCTTCCACAAACGTGGGAATACAATGAAATAGGCAAGATAATTAAAATAGTTGAACAATACTACTGAACAACTTTACAATGAGAATAATCCTGCAAGTAACCCTGTATTAGAATTCTCCAAATGCTGCAAATGATATCAATTGTTTCTCTAACTCCAAGAGACTCTCAACCATGAAAAACAAGCCCCGAAACTCCAACTATTGAAAACTGATATGACAAACCAGCAAGCTGAAACTACAGACCAGCAACTCATAAACTCACAAAAATGCTCATAACTCTCTCATAACTACTCCGGATGACATGAGACCAAGTGCAATGGAATCCTAAGAAGATGGCGATCAATTTATGACAGAGAAACAGCTGCAAAACCCACTCAATGAATTATCTAAACATTTGTCAGGCATGACGAGGAAGAACAGCCTCAAGAGGGGCGACTTCTGCAAAGTAAAACCCAATTTTGCATAATAAAATCTGAAAATTGACACAAAGGGGCGCCCAACATAGACAAAAAGGAAGTATGCAATACCCAGAACGAATATCTTTTGATTTTTTGATTTATGAATGAAACTACAGATTCAGCCCTGTTATCAGCAACTCCAGAAAATGACATAAAATGCAATAAACTGAACTACAATGCAAAACTCGAGCTACAATGCAAACCTCACTACAAAACTCTCAAAAACAACTAAATCTCCACTAGATGCTATCTCTCAAGCATGAAGTCGAGTCAAGGCTAGGAGGCATTCATTCCTCGAAGCAGTCCAGCAACCATTTCGACAGCATAACAATACTCAAGATGACAGATACCAAATGAAGAACTCAAGCACCCATTTATAATTTTTGAGAAGCCTTCCCTGAAGCTTCTAGAAACCCTAACTTTTCCCTCCAAGAAGTGGCGTCACTTTTCCTTCAAGGCAATTTTTGATTTTTAAATAAATTTCATCTCTTCAAAAAGGCGTCCAACTTATGGCTTTAATTTTTGACTTTGATAAATATAAAATACCCTCAATGAGGCGCCACCCCTTAAAGACCACCTTTTAACACATCATTAAGTTATGAGACTAGGCCAAGGGATAATATAACATTAAAATATAAGATTATTAAATGAAATGACTTATCTCTCCAAAATGCATCCCAAGGCCAAATTGAACAAACCAACTGAGTCGACTGAAGAGGAAAGCCAACTGTGCCGAGAACGACAGGACCACTGCTAGAAATAGAATTTACTAAAATTAGTAAATTCTTGAAGGTGCTCGGAATGCCAAGAAAAACACACCGCAACGAAGCTCTCTGAAAACCCAGAAAGAATCCGCCATTCAATCATTAATTCACGAGCAATAGCAACCTCCAAAACACGAAACCCTAATTTCACCTTCCGAGTAGCCTACGGGTCTCCGGAATAGGCCAACGGTCAACAGAAAAGATCATGCTCGAGAAGGGGACATTACATTGAATGTCTTTGCTGGAGGGTTAGCTGAAACTCCCTCATTGGCTGAGTGACTTCCTTCAGCACCATTGGAATTGGATCTTTCAGCATTCCATTGCTGGTTCATTCCCCTTAATTATCTCACAATCTCTGCCATAGACTCCCTTATTGAAGACTGAAATTCTCTAGCCAACTCTCTGTTTTCAGTCCTAATGACCTCTTGAATGTTGATCTCTTCATTTCTTTCACCTATAGCTTCTTCTTTCCTCTTTTCCCTTCGTAGATACTTGATTTCACGGTCACTTTTCTGCATGAATCTGCATCACACACCCACAAGCTGGCAGAAACAAGTCTCTGATACCAATGTAATAACCCTAGGGTTTAGTTAACTTTGAAATCATGAAACTAGGGTTAGGGCTCTTCACATGAATATAGATTTGCAACACGACAACGAATTCCAATGATCTCACAGTGAGCAAAATATCAGTTCAAATGACAAAACAACCAAGGAAACAATACACGGTACACCAAACAGATAGCAGATTAATGGCATAAGTGCAGATTTGAATTTCAAAGATGACTGCTTACAGTAATACTGCAAATAATAGTCTGAATTTATTCTTTTAAAGTAGTTATTAGCCCAGCAGACCTTACAATGGCTCTATGTTGACAAATCCTATACAGAAATCTGATAATGGTGATTGTGTTAACAGGAGCTAGTGCCTAGGGTTTGGTGCTAGATCATTACTCCTGCATTGCGCCCAATTTTCCTAGGGCCTGGCCTCAATTTTGATAAATCTGGAGCTGCTGTCCACTTGGATCTACAAAAATACCTTGTCCCAAACCTCCTAGTGCAGGGAAACATTCAGAACGATGAGTCTGTGACAGCCCTAAATCATGGCGTGGGATTCCTTCAAGGTCTGATCATTGTTTTGGTATTGCACCACTCTTTTAAGTGCTGTTGATAGTCTGAGGAAGCTTCATAATTCCCACCCAACTTTGGTCGGTGACAGTCAAGGCTTGGAAAGACCTTTAACTCCATATAAACTTCCCTGGAGTGGTCTGGACCCGCTGATGAAGTGCCCAGCAGGTGACCTTGAGGCCAACTGCCAAGCAGACTTGTCTATTTTCTACAGTCCAACAATGGCGCCCCACTTGATTAGACAACTAGGATTAAACTAGCAATTTTCTGATCTTAAAACAACAAAGAAGGATTTCCAAATCATGGTTTCCGTCCTGACCTAGTTGGGTAACTGGGGGTTGCATCCCAGCTAACCTGCTTGAGTTTCACCTCAAAAATCATGCCAAAATCTCCATGCCTTTCTCCAGCCTGCAAGACAAGTATTTATACCTACCAATACATTGGGGCGAGGTCCCAAAGCAGGCCGACTAACAGCATGAAATTGTTTTTATTTTATTTATTCATTCATTATAATACTCGTCAGCCCAAAATCAGGTGCCAAGTTTAGATTTTATTATTATTATTTATTTGTTTTATATTTAATATAATTATTTTATTTATACTTTTCTTTTTAACATAAGATGGAAAACACACACTAGCATCCCCTTAAACACAAAGTTTACAACTTTACATACACATAGCATCTCCCTTAAACATAAATTGGGGGCATAAGATGGTAGGTTTATAACACGTTTATAAACACACACTAACATACCCCCTTTAACTTGACTTGAAGATAGAAGATGGAAAAGTGTTATTACATAATATTCCCCCTTAATGACAACATTCCCAATATTTACATATCTCCAAAAATATGATGCCACTGAACAAGTGCTGAATCGAACATGATCTGACTATAATGCAATAAGCAAGAGCTGAAGATCAACCGATGCCCCAAATAAAGTGTACTTTCCATGACGAGGCATGATCTTAGGATGCTTTTCCTACTTCTACTTGTGTCCTTCACCATAATCATGTGCCAATGAGAAGCAAAGCACCCATGATCAAAGCTACCATCACAACAGTGATACTGCAACAAATGGATTGGCCAAAGATAACTAGCCAAGTATGATGGTGGATCATCAAGTGCTTCGATTAGTCACACATGAAAGATGGTGCATATTTCTTGGGGATTGTGTGTGATAGAAATGAAGCAACAACCAAAAGCTGGTATCATTGTTATCAAGCAGAAATTGATGTAATACTTATGCAATTCATCGATAAATCATCTGCCAATGGAACCAAGTAGTTTTAGGGCTGAGAAAACTAAACAATATGATTTCCTCAATGATCTGAAATGGATCTAGTTCATTGTCAAGACCAGTTGTTCGATTTCAGTAACTATTTTGGAGTGGTTGGTCATGGTTTCGGCCTCACAAATGCAGTTGTATCGCAGGGTGTAAAACAATATTTTGGCATTACCCATTGTTGAATATTTTACATATTTAGGTTCCTTTTGAAAAGTTATGCACTTTCCAAAAAATAGCACCTCATTTTGAGTCCATATGGAAAAATTTATGGCTTTGGAAAGATGGAGGTAAAAATTCTTATTTGTCTGGGGTAGTTTTGAAACTGCTGGTTTCATTAGGGGTGATTTTGTAACTGCCTGTCCAACAAAAAGGGGCAAATTTTTTCAGATTGAATTTGCAAGAAGAGGAAGCATCATGAAGCGTTTTGTCTTCATATTCTCATCGTCTGGGATTCCAATTCAAGTCCAGAACATTTATATAAGAGCATGTTGTTTCCCAAGAAGGAATAGGAGATGTTTTGAGCCATTGTTAACCATTTTCACAGCCATTAGAACTTAGGATGAGCAATTTGGGAGTTTGGACCAGCTGGTTGAGTGCCCATAGTGCTAGTTGGTAAAGTGTGATGAGATGAACACTATATTAATTTCAGAGGACATTTGCAGGGGTTAAGATGTTGATGATTGTAATTATCATTCTGGGTGGGCTTCATGAAGGCAACAACCTTGGAAAACTGTATGCTCGTAGTGGATCAAAGGAAGGTAGTCTTCCGTTTGCTTGACTTTTCTCTTGATTTGGGTTTCTCTATGTTAAATTTTGTGTTCTCCCTCATTTGTGAGTGTCTAAATTTTCCTTTATTTTTTCTGTCATTTCTTGCAAGGCATGGGAGATGTTTAGGTTTCTTAATTCCATTCAAGAAGTAGGAAGAATCATTCATTTGACTTCTAACAAGTAAAGCATGACATATTAGTGGCATGGCTAGAAGGATTCCAGTAGTATGCGAAGTATTTTCTTCGTGCAAAGGGTTGCCTGGTGTCTGAATGAAGTAGATGACAGCCATTAAAGAGGTTGTAGAAACGCCTAATTTAAGCATTTGTGTTGTTTAATTGGCCATAGTAGTTGGAACAATGCTAAGTAATTGAGGATCCATTTGTTGTATTCCAAGCAATGGAATATCCATGGTACTTTATGGATCAGATTGGTATTAGAGCTGCTTTCCTTTTGCTTGGGGGTTTGCTAACACAAAATTGTATATAATTGCTTCCATATTGATTGCCAAAGTGTAAGTTTTGTGGTTGGCAGAGTGAAACCATGGGAAAAGCCTAAAAAAGAATTTTGGAAGCATGTTCATTGTTATAGCATGAATATGGGCAATGTAGCAAGGTATATGTCTTATTACAGAATTTCAGAAGTTGTATCATGCCTAGGATTGTTTTGGCATGCACATAACAAGTTGTGACAACTGTAGGATGCATGTTTGGGTGGTTGTGTGCAAGGGCTTTGTTTGACAGAAATGTAGGGACATCTTGCTATGATTGATGGTGAAAAATGGTCTGTAATATCCAAACTTAAACTACTTTGCTGAGAATTGTAGAACTAGATTGATGTTCTACTTCAATTCAGCTTCAAATGACATTCAAAATGCAGTTTATGTTAAAAATCAATGTTCTTAAGTTGCTGGAATTGAAACAGATACCGCAGTTTCGGCAACTGAAAGGTTACAAAGATGAAACTGCAAGAATTGACAAACCACAGCGAACTTGACACAAGAAATTCATTCTGTAAACCCTAGTGTGGGTAAAACCTGTTGCTAGTGGCACTGGCTCAGCTCTCCTGTGCTGGCTAGAATAGTTACAAAGAGCCTAGATAGAGCATGCTATGCCATTCATCTTACTGTTATGCTCACTCAAAGTCCTCTCTGCACCACTATTCTTCTTCTATAGCCAATTGAATTCACAACTTTTCACTCACATACTCCTTGTTTACAATTAGATTTGTGTTTCTTATTTATGTAACATCTGAGAGTGTTCTTTCATGCACTAAGCAACTACCAATCATCTTAGAATGGGAAGAGGCTCCTTTTTTGTCATCACTCTACATGTTTGGATCCTTATAACAAAACTACTAGATAAAAGTGGGCTAAATCAATATCTTTGGATGTAGCCCTCCATCTCTAGGAAAAAGCTCCATTTGCAGGAAAAACCAGCACTGAAAACAGCCATTTGACACATGGAACTGTCATTTGCTGAACCACTGGTTGACAATAGAGAAACTGCCATGTCACACCAGCAATTGCCACTGACAGTGACACAACCACCAATCTGCTATATGTGGCAGCTTTGACACTTCAAAAGCAAATCATTTTACAGGTCTGATTTTGAAGAAATTTTAGTTGGGTTGATGAAAATGTTTTATTATGATCCTTATGAATCATCAAAAAGGTAGCTAAGGATACTATGAGAAAGGTAGTAAAAGAGGCAATGAGTGCCATTACAAAGAGGCTTTTGCCAAATCTACCAATCTAACCGAGGACATATATGATTCTTGAGATCCATTAGGGGTCCCTCTAAGGCCTACAATAACTATTGGGTTTCTTTGATTTACAACTTTGCTTCTGATTTCGCAAAAATCCTAAAACATTTGGTAGGTAAGTACTAATATATGTTCTGATGTGAGGTGTTTGATGTATCTACTGGAAAAGTTTAAAATGGATGAGTGACTTACTAGTGAATTTTGACGTGGTGCAGTTATTTACAATTCACATGAATTCTAATGAATGATGAATTTGAGATTGCCAACAATCTTATGGATCCAGATACTAATAGCATGGTGGAACTGTGCTTAGGGAATACTTTCTTTATCTTCTTAAGCATTTTTTTTAAGAATTCTGGAGGTATAACAATGGGGTCTCTTTTCTCCCCATGGCTGCAAACTTACATCATTTTTGAAGCTATAACCTCCTTTAAATTGAAGCCTAACTGGTGGGTCTGTCATGTGGATGATATGAATTTCAATTGGCTGAATGACACAAACAAAATTTGAAGAAACAAGGGATGGTCCTTTGGTCAACTCATTTGTATAAAGCTGGCACCATAAAACTATAGCAATATATTTTAAAGAAAAGGAATATCATGGCTATTTTGCCATACCAAATCCTCTTAGGGACATGTTCAGCGATGGGAAGGTTTCTCAACCTGCAATTGTATAAAGTTGGCACACTATCCTGTGTTCTTTTGGGAAAACAATAAATTGGTGAAACAGGGAGATGGATGCAAATTGAAATGTAGGATCATGGCATGGACTTCATGTATGACTGATTTGAAAAATCAGCACTTGCACAGCACCCATAATGATAAACATTATAATCGGTAATTATGAGAAGCAAAGGGTGAGGGAATGTAATGTCCCCTCTCTAGCTAGTGGTTTGGAGAGTTAGGGTTAGCCTATTTCTACGGTCCCCGTAGGCTAACGAGATGTTTAGGGGGCCCTTTGGAGGGAATTCAGGGTCTTCAGTAGGCTTGTGTATTCGTCTCTGCATATTCAGTCCTATGTTCAATTGGTTGGTTGGCCTTATGAGGCAGTTCAGGGCTAATCTTGCTACTTGCTATTTATAGCCAGTTCTACCAGTTCAGTGGTTTCATGTCTATAGTTGGAAATTGTGTCGTTGGCACTCTCAGGAGTCTATTGCCTGGTTTGTGACGAGAGTTGGCTTTTAATTAAGTTATTAAAGTGACTTTATAACTTAATGTTATAAAGTAATTTTAATAAGTTACTTTATATTATGGCGTTATAACGGGACGATAAAGTGACTTTAAGTGAAATAATATATTTTTAAGTTACTTTATTAAATACTTTATTGAGAGGCACACATCCCAAAGTGAAAATGATTCAATTAATTAAAGTCCAAAATGTGACGTCCCATTTTGAGAAGTTGAGATATTTTAATATTTCAAAAAACACTTGTGGATTTGGGCGTAGGGTTTTGGAGGAGGTTAAAAGGGCAAAAGGAGTTCATTTTCAATCATCCAAGATATTATTTACAGAACAATGGCTAAGCAACAAGTTTGCAGGTTTGAAGCTTCAAGCTGATCAGAGGATGAAAACCCTCGATTAGGATAGGATCTACGGGCATGAAAGACCGGCCAAGGGTTCTAGATTGAATAGTCTCCATCAAAGGTCATTATAAGAGCATCTCACAGATTTACTTAGCAGTTTGTTTCAGCATTTTCAGTTTACATCAACAAGTTTGAATAAGACATAAGCCATTCTCAGTACTGCAGCAGGCCATACTATTCAGGAGGCAAAAGGAGAGGGTTTGAGTTTGCAATTTAAGTTGGTTCTTCACCAAGCCAGGGTGTCCAGATCTGCAAAAGAAAACAAGGTTTCCAAACAGCAAAAAAGCATTTAATTTGGCACGTGGGAGCTTGGAAGGCTGTACAAGCCAAGCAAAGAAGCACGTGGGAGATTGGAGGCAAAATGATTTGTGTTAGAGGCTGCAAATTCCTTGTCTTGTGGCATCTAGCAACATTCAGCTTGTCAACATCAAAACATAGATGAAAAACGAGCAACTTGAAGCATGACGTCCTTGCATCTGATTGTCATGACTACCATGTAAAAACCCAGGTTCCAAACTGTTGCTTTCTAGCTTATGGGTATGTTCTAATTATGTTATGAATAAATAAAGATTATTGGGTTTTCAATTATTTATGCAATTTCCCTTCCGTTATTGTTTTATGCAATTTCTTGAAATTTTCGGCATTGTCACCGGCACCAAAAAATAAAAAAATCAGAATTTAACAGAAAAGTCAAAAGTCAGTTTTGAAACCCTGAGGGGACATCATAGGGATAATGGTGAAAAAGTAAACAGGGATAATGGAGTAAAGGTGAGTGAACTGTGAAGACCTTAAGACAACTATTAAGAGAAAAATCATCAAAACCATATGGGAGCAAACCACTTTTGTAAATTAGGAAATGAAAAGTCAAATGCTTAATTTTCCTTGTCTGGAGGTCATTATGTATTGGTGCTGTATCCATTGTTGTATAGCTTGCCAAGCATTCAAGATTTTTTCACAGCCTAAAACTCACCCATTTACTTACAGGCAAGTTCCAAAGTTTTGCATTGAAATCCATGGTGAGTACAAGTGCGTGCTTGGTGAGTCTGCAGAAGAAACTCGTGTACACTAGGTGACTTGGGAAAGTCCAAGTCAAAATTGGGTCGGACAAGTTTTATTGAGTTGTGAGTTTTTGAACTATGGTTGTATACTTGTATCTTTCCATGCTTGGAACAATTTATTTCCATCTCGTGATGATGGGCTCCACATGAGAACTCAAAATGTTGAGAATAAAAACTGTAAATGCAATGATTTTGAAATAAATAAAACTGCAAATAATTATGCTTATTAATAATTATGGAGAATATTTGTATCTGCTAAACTAGCTTTTCATAAATGAGTCGCAAATTTTCCCAGGTATTATTTTGATTGTGAATTTCTAGAATCATCATTATGTACTTTCTTGTATTCTGTAAGGAAATGTTTCCTCTGTCTTTCATCAGCTAGCTGGAGTTGACTCTTGCATGCGCTCAACTAGCCTTAATAATTGTGTTCAACATTTCAAGTTGTGGACATGCTTTCCTTTCATTTGTAGATTTGTATTTAACTATTTATTATTATGTCAAATCTTCACTCATGAATGCAGTAATGGCGCTGGAGTCTGAGGCAGATGCTCTTAATCAATTGAACACAGATGACCTTGAAGGAAAGGTTGGTTACTGTTTTCTGAGTGAAATTCATTTTTTTGTTTGCATATCTTATCCTATTTTGATGTCTTCAGATTTTTTTTTTGAAATCTCAAATGGATTTTAATCTTTTCCTTCAATAGTTTGCACTGTTGGAAAGTTCTAATGTTGACGATGACCTTGCAAGCTTGAGGAGAGATGTTACTGGAGCCTCTAAAGTATGGTTGGATTCCTTCTTAGTACTCTAGACAATGGGTTTTTAACTTGTTTTTCTTTGTTTATGAAATATAACCTATAATCTATTTTTTGCCAATGGGTAAGGTTCTTTCACTTATTATATTAGTGTCCATAATAATTTATTTATTAGTATTTTCTGTGTGTAACATGATTTGAATAGCCGGACAAAGGAATGGGGCTTTGATATTCAATAATGGATTTTTAATATACACTAACTTCAATAGATTTATCTATGTTGCAGAGACAAGAACTTCCAGCAGGTCAATCACCTGTAAGCTCAAGGCCATCTTATCCCTTCAGAGATTTGGAAATTGAAAATGAACTGAACGATCTTCGAAGGAAAACAAAGGAATTTTGATATTTTAATATGCCAAGTCTGTACCATATAACTAGAGTAGGATTAGTAGGAATGATAATCAAGGCGAGATTTGTTTTTCCTCTTTATATTCTCTTGCAGGCTGTAATTCCATTTTGATTATGCACCGCATTGACTTCCATTGTGAATATCCAACTTGCCATGCTAACATTGAATCAATGAGAAGTTAGAAGATGTCATTTGTTTGGATTCTTAAGTCATTTGTTCAGAAGTAAGATGATAAAATTACTTGGTGGATGGTTACCTCCACTTATTTTGGAAGCGAATTGAAGGACATTTTCTGTTTTTTATCGAAAATGTATCTGTAGATTGTCTTCTATTAACACATGTTATGCGGCCTTAATTTTGTTATTGTTGGCTTAGGTAGTGAATGTTATATGGTGGTTATAGTTAGAGCAACAGTTGTGCCTTAACTGACTAACTGTTGGTCCTCAAATAGTACACCTACTTGTGGGGTAATGGCACCGATTTTTATGACAGCTCCTTGTCATACAGTTTGCATTATATTGAACACTACCTCTGAATAATGTATCAACTTCTATATTCTATGCAATTGTCTCTGTCTGAACTATGATTCCTATTATTTAGGCGTACAACTTGTGCTTTTGGTAGTGTAGTTTCAGAATTTAACAGTATTTCATAAGAGATTCCGAACATTTGTTAATTCAGGATTTGCTCTTGTGATAATAGTTGCATGATTGCATCTATTCAAATTCAAAAAGCATGCTCCTAGAACACTGTTGCTCTTAAACATATTTTTAAGGTTCAATTGTCTTGCATTGCAGTAGATCCCTGCCTTACCATTTACAAGATAATTTTGGCTTTAACACATTTCCAGAACAACTAGCAATTTTCAGACATCACTATTCATTCCATATGAAAAACTGCCATTAATATTGAATCAACGAGTTGTTTGATCTTAATAACAAAAGCAGCATCATATATAATATATATATATAACAGGCAAACACTCGTTGATATATTTTATCATGCAACCTTAGCATATGAGTATACCAAACAAATTTAAACGTCAATTATAATCTACACAGGCTATGGGGTGCACGAGCATAGTACTTATGACACATAAGACGCATGATGTATGTACTGTAGACAAAAATAGCATAAAGAAGCTTTCATCGTTTTCTCTCAAGATGAATCTGTACCAGGGGAGGGATAGGTTTCTTTAGTTCATTCATCAAAAGATAAAAAATCTTTTTTTTGCCAGAACATGAAAATATATGATTGTATATGCATGCGCAGTTTCATACACTAGGGGAGAGGACTCAGTATGTGAGCATGTTTCAATAGTTGTTATAGCATTTGTCGATTTAATACCCAATATTTTTAAATAGTTGTATATGCATGAGGACCCACTATGTGAGCATGTTTCAATAGTTATAGCATTTGTTGATTTAATACCCAATAGTTGTGACATTAAAGTTATTAGTGTTGATGATGACTACCCATAAATTCATAATTGAATAAAATGCATTCCTTAGATCTAAAAAGCAACAAATCATGTGATGTTACATCAGCACACCAATAAAACATGACTGAGTGCATAACTATCGGTCTCTTTTCTTGGGTTTTTTTTGACACCTCAACAAAAAACATGTTGATGTGGCATCATATTTGATGATGTGGCCCTAAAACCTTAGTTATAAGTAGAGGACTTGCCAAGTAAGCTGTTGTAATAAATTGGGAGTGATTTGAAATTTGCATATAGGATTTTGAGAAGTGCAAAGTTACGGTGCTCAACTATTGAGTCCTTTCCCCTATATAAACTTTATAATTTTTATGGGGGAGTGCCTTGTTATTAATTGTTATTTCAATTAAAGAAGAGATTGCAATTAACTCTCTTTGAATTGATTACACAATTAATCATTCAAAAAATAAGATATAAATATAAAAACTAATAATAACACCTCGATATTTATAGTATTTTTGGCCACATTTATCTTTTCATTTTTTGAACACTTAGTAAATATTCAAAGGTAATGGACTATATAGAGGATGGTAAGAGTGATGTATGTTAAGATAGATTATTATTAAGTTTGTTTTATGTTTTGATTAAAAGTAAAAAATAGGTTTTGAAGGGGTTTGAAACCTTTTACAAAAGAGCGCAACTGATAAAAAAAGATAACATTACGCAACAATCAGTCCAACAAAAGCAAACCAACAACCAAAAAATAGTCAAAAAGAAGCTAGTCAAAAACACTACATATTCTTCAGGATCTCAACAACTTCCATGTCAGTAGCGACCATCTTTTGCGCATTGTCCATGGTATCAGACACCTCCCTACCAGAGGCCCCGACATGAGCTTTCATTCTATTTCTAGTTCTGACCCCCGATCCACCAGATTTTACCTCATCAATCAAAACATTACCTTTAGCAGCATCTTTCTCATCAACACAACCCATATCCAGCAACTTACCCCTAGCAACAGTAACATCAACAGACCCAGACTCTTTTCTCTTTTTAGCAGTAATCAAAAGAGAAATCATCATTGCATAATCCGAAGTGCCCACAAGCCTTGATGCCTCACCACTCTTCATCGCCATTTTCCTCATGGCAGAATCATGAGTGCCCACAAGCTTAATCGCCTCACCACTCTTCATCACTATTTTTCAAATTTTATCAATTTTATTCTCAAGGGATAAGATTCTACCTTCCAAATTTTGTTTCAAATTAATGGTTTCCTCCACCACGGTATTAGCCACAATATTCAAAGACTCCATGAAGTTGTCAATTTGGCTTTGAACAGCAGGGTCATCAACCTTACTAGCCACACTTCTAATCCTAACATTAATCCTATTAATTTCATGAAAAAAACCATTTAAAAAGTTTAAATTGCATATTAGCAGTCTCACGGGCCGAACCCAACACATCTGACAAGTCTTCCTTATCAAAATTTTCAACCCTATCTTCCACAATAGCATCCTCATCAGAAGAACTAACCTGAATTTTATCATCCACAATAGCCTTACCTTTACCAGCAGGGACATGAGACTTCAACTTGCGAATGGAGCAAACGAGATCCTCTGCAATAGTCTTTCTTTTCACCTCCCTATCCCCCTCCGCTTTGTTAGAACCCCCAACAAGACCACCATCCACAACTCCTTCCTTCCCCTGCATTAACCCAGTGCCAACATTTAGAGAGGCCTCACCATAGATCCCACCAGCAAGAGAGAGAGGGAATCCTTCTCCAAGAGATGACTAGTAGATCTCTGCTCCCTGCTCCCTTCAGCAGTTAAGATAATTTGGGAAAAATAAAAATTATAATTTTTATATGAAGAAATATTTATCATAACAAAATAAATAGACTTAAAAATTAAATTAAATCAAAAATCAAATTTAAAAATTAAATGATAGTTAAATAAAATGAAATCATAATTGAATCATTTTTATTTTGGATTTTCTAATTAAACATATTATTAAGTTTGTTGTATGTTTTTGATTAACAAGAAAAACAAGTTTTGGAGGGATCTAAAACCCTTACAAACAAAATGTTGCAACAAGATAAAACATAGTCACAACAACAAACCAACAACAAATTAAAAGCAAAAAAATACCCAAAGGAAACAACTATTTCATATTCTTAAGAGTGTCTGCCACTTCCAACTCTTGATTATAAAAGTTTTGATGAAGATTAGCCAGGTTCAACAACTCTTTCTTGTCCTCCTTAAAGGATTTCTTCTTGCTCCCCCAAGTTCTAGAGCTAGGTCGTTAGTCTCGGTCTACATTTGTTTCTTACCTTTATTCTTGTTGGTTTGTTCTTCCTTTCTAGGCTCCTCGGGGATCACTTAAGTTATTTGCTCTTCTCTCAATTCTTTGATATTTTTTGTAAGAATTTTAGTCCCCTTGCACAATTTTTTATATACAATGACTAATCTTCAACATTTTTTTTCAAATTTTTATTTGTGCTTTGCATCTTATCTTCCAAGTTTGTCATACGTTTCTCAAACTCCATTTTTAAAACATTTATAAAGTTCCCCAAACCTTCAATCCTATTCTTCACATCCCTGTTCCCAAAACCTGGTTGATCCCTTTCCTTGTTGATGCTTTTCTCCTATAGGACTCAAATTTTGATATTGATTTTGTTAATTTCAAGAACTATTTTGAGAGCTTAAAATGGTTTGTAACCCCTTCCTTGGCCAGCCCCCAAAACATCATAAATCTTTTCTTTGTTTGCATGGAGATAGGTAAAGTCCTTTGACAAATAAGAAAAATTAGCGATACCCTGGTTATCCTTCTCATTGCCTTTCTTCGACGAAGGGTTCACTGCAACCATTTTATCATCAACCTTCTTACCTTTATAAGACACATCCCCTTTAGTTTTTAAGATTTTCTTCCCCTTCAAGTGAGTATTGTCCCCATCATTCTCATGCCCTGTCTGGGAGCCCTCAAACTAGGAAATCGACCTCTTCACTTTCTTTTTAGGGGAATTCTTCTTACCAAAAATCTTCATTTTCTTGGGGTCCTCGTCCTCCAAAGGTTGCATAGAGAACATTTCCACAAAATTTTCACCCTCATCTTCCTCTTTCCATTCCTCATCTTCCTCATCATCACTGGTGCTAGAACACATATTCGAGTAATTTGCACCACCATAGGTTTTTGTTTCCTCTTAGCATTATACTTCTCCTTAGGTTCCAACTTTGGGGTTTGATCTTTTACAAATTCCATAATGAGAAGGATTAACCCCTCATGTAGAACATACAATTTAGGGTTTTTGTAGTGTTTCTTAGTAACATGATCCAAAGAAGCCAAAAGAAAATAAGGAAACAAGACCAACATTTTATGACGAAAATGGTTAAGGGAAATGAAATGCGCACCACATATCGTTGTGAACCTTCCATCTAACGTAATACACTGTATTATGACCTCAGCTACCTCCGCCCAGATGGGTTTGATGGACAAGCGGTCATATCCCCAAGAGGAAAGCTTCACCAACTTACTGTGCTCGTTACCCTTGAAGAATTGATTTAAGGCTTCATCATTCGCCTTTCTATCTCTAAAAACTTCCTGCCATGCATCAGGAGCCTTGCAATTTTGGCAATCACCTCCTCATTGATAGCTATTTTCTTTCCGTGCACATTCAACACTGTTTTTCCAACCTTTAATAAAGAGCTTTGTAGCCTCCAGATCATGGCCATGAAGCTTCTCCAAGTAGGGAGCAAGGCCTCCCTCCTCCACAATCCTCCACTCTCTATGGTTCTTGTGGACCCCATCACAGGACATGGGCTTCGCTCTTCTCCTTTCACCTCCCATAGCTACAACTTTGAAATTCTTCAAGTCCCCAAAAAATAGACCAATATTATTCTTCACGCCTCGCCAAACGATTAAAGGGAAGGGAACACCCTTAACATTCATAAAGTGTGTGAGGTGTTTGGTACTCATTACTCCCACGTCCCATCAGTCCTCATAATCCCTATCGACACTCATAGTTGATAATGTGGCGAGCTTCGATAGCTTTAATAATTCATATTTTACACCCTCATTAGCAAACACATCCACAAGCCTATTCCCCTCATGGTAAATATGTGAAATCAATATCTCATCAAAAGAGTTAATCATATTTAGGGAGTCTATAATGGTCTCAATCAACTAGCTAGGAGTATGTTCACATTTAAGACGATTATGTTTATAGAGTCCCCCTCTAGCCAGACTTTCTTATAACCCTTGATATAAGCTAACTTGAGACTGTTGTAGGCCACCACAACTTCAACAAAGTGGTTGATCTGAATGTCCAAAGGGAGTGCCAATGCTAAAATAAACCTACCTTCCTCATATCTTAAATTTGTTGTATGTTACATATAATTTTTTTTTAAAAAAGATTTTTACATGAAATATTTATAGTAATATGGACTACTAAAATTTTAGAACTTACTAAAAAAAATTATACTAATATGTTTCATAAGTATAAGTTTTTATTTGATACCAAATTTTAAATAATTAAATTTGTTTTAAACATGATTAAGGTGAAATGAAATCTGAAATATTATTGTTTTTTCAAATGAGCTTCTTATCCATAATCATGTTTTTGCAAGGCCTATCGACTAAAAAGTGTTGAATTCAAAGTGAAGTTTTGGCACTTTGTTGAATGTGAATTTTCCTCTTTCATCATCTATTGCATATAGAAATGCTAATATGTTTGATAAGCATAAGTTTTTGTTTAATAGCAATTTTTAATTGATCTAATTAAATGTGTTTTTGAAATGAAAATTATTTATTTGAAATGAGATTGTTTTTTCAAACGAACCTCTTAGGCATTATCACACATTATCACATTTTTGCAACATTGAAGAATATTTACTTGTAATGTCACTTTAATGGCATTCCCACATTGGTAGCCATGATGTAGGAGGGTTTGATTAATGAGAAATATATAAGTTCAAATGGTTACCTACCAAGTGGATGTGTCTCTTTAAATTTCCAATAAAGGAGGTGAAGGAATTCATCATCCTAGAGATTGCAGCTTCTATAGATCCATGTGATAAACCAAATCTAGCTAATGACAATCTTGCATTATTACTTGGAACATAAGAAATAAAGCTTGGAACATAAGATGGAAAGTTAAACATCAAATTTAATAAAAGCTTTATTTTTTATTGTTGGTGAAAGTATTTTACTTACAATGCCACCTTAAGGACGTTGTTGTAGAAGTTGATAATCCAACTTCACAGATCCCAATGAACACTTGCAAACAAATAACCTGTCACCAAAGGAGATCAAGAGACACAAGAATGGTGCTCCGCAAACATGAAGCAAAAAATGAATTAACCAAAATTGAATAATTACAAAGAGATCAATCTTTAAGAAAGGAGATCAAAACCCTAAAGGTGAGAACCCTAGGATGAGGATTAAATTAGCATGTGACAAGTGTCAAGATCATAATGAATGAGACAACATGACTAATTTAATAATGCAAAATAAAGATTCCTAAGTTTAGCTTAAGTGAAATAAAGTAAAGGTGACTTAATTAATTAATCAAATAAACAACCTATTACTTTAACATCCCCCCTTAAGATGAACTTAGGGAGAAGCTAAAAAACTAAGGACAAAATGCATGAAAGCAAAGATGGGTCCTGACAACAAAGCCTGATGAGGTACCCATGTACAAATGTAAAAGATCTCTCACAATAGGAGTAAAAGAGAAAACCTCGTGGGAAAAACTCCTTTCCAAAAGAGAGAAATACATGTGAAGAACTAAGAAGCCTCCAAACAAGAATGTCCCAAAAAGAATAGGAACAAGTGAAGGACTAAAGAAGCCTCCAAACAAGAGTGAAGGACAAACGAAGCCTCCAACCAAGAAGAAATTATCCCAAAAGATAGGAACAAAGGATGAACATGAAAAACACCATTGAAGCATGAAGAAGCTACAAACACTGTCGTAGAATGACTACTGAAATGCTAAAAGAAGAACCTTCGTTGAAACATATGATGATCAGGATCAAAAATTCAAGAATCTGTATGAGTGCCCCCAACGACACTACTCGAATCTGATGGCAAACCAAGGCATACATCAAGAACTCAAAGATATAGATGGCACAAGTACCAATAGTCTGAAGAACTGATCAAATGAAAATGGAAGGTCGCCTCCAAAACAAGAATGCAATAGTGTCCATATGGTAAGTGTTTCATCTCACTGAAATGTATGAGTAACTAGTCATTGCATCCGCCTAGTACATAGGAATAAATACTATATGCATAGCTCACTCCAATGCGAAACCAAGGAAGCATTAGCACCAATAGTAAAACCCCCCCCCATAATGTTGACAAGGGAGAGGTATGATAGGTACACTGAAACTGAATGCCATAATGTAGTGCATGAAGAAGAACCAAGAATATCTGAATATGTAGACATGAAAGTACACACAGATATAAATGATGTGCAAGTCAAGGCACACACACATGAGAAAAGTATGAAGGAAAAACAAAGACAAACATCAACCCCCATGGCATTTTATATCATAGTGCGAGTACAATAAGGCACAAAGTGATGTGCAAGATCCCATAATACAGGTACAATACAGAGGCACTTTATCTCAGTGCATTTACAAATGATAAATACATGCAATGTGAGCTCCTAAGGTCCAAAAAGAACTATATCTAAGAAGAAGGATTTCTGGAAAAAACAAAATATCAAACTTAGAAACCACTTGCACCACTACGAAGAGCTTAGAACTAGCTTTCCGACGATATCTCGTTTGCCCATTTTCGACACCATGGGCAAAAGTTATGGCCTCTGGAAGAAAACTACTCTTAAAGGGAAAAATACACAATCACTGCATAAAATTTGATGGCCATATAGTCGTCGAAACAAAAATAAGGGATTAAAATTGACGACCAAATGGTCGTCACCGTATTTGCCCAATTGAGCTTATTTAAAAAAAACAATAAAAAAATCACAATACATTTTTTTGTAATAAAAAGTTTAAAAAATATATATATTGGTGGTGGGGGGCACATGGGCCACCCCCACCATTCCCCATATGGGGCGTGGGCCCCTAGGGTCTGCGGGCCCCAGGGGTACCGCATGGTACCTCTACGCAAGTACGGACTCGCATAGGGGTACCCCCCTTAGATTTTTTGTTTTTAAAAAATAAGGTAAAAATAGGTTTTGAAGGGACCAAAAACCCTTTACAAAGAACATGGGTTTTGTAAAAAAAGGCTCCCACAACCTAAAACAAAGCTGCAAAAAGAATAGCCTGTAGCCAGCCAAAAACCAACCCCCAACCAAGAACCATAAAGATTTACATTTAGAGCTACTCTTGTGGGAGCGAAGAGTCATGTCAAAAGAAGGCGTAGAGAACTTAGTTTTCTTGCCCTTAACAGAAATCCAACCCTCTTCCACTTGCATTGCCTTATCATGCCGAGCCAGCGCCCCAATATCCAAAGAATGAATGCCTACGGCCATTGTTTCAGAGATTTCATCATTATTCCTCTCTGCAGGCAAGGCCTCCTCAGAAAAGCCACCAGGAATGATAGCCGAAACGCTATCACTAGAAGTAGCAACCTGAGGCCTATTCTCTTTCTCTTTTGGGGTTTCAATTAAAAAATCTTACACAACATCAACAACCCCACCATTTGTGACATCCGGAGAGGATGCCCCAAGACCTTGTGATTCCAACGCAACCACCTTAGAAAAACTCCGGTGTTGCTCAGATTTCTTTTCAACCGTGTAATGTTGTTGAGAAGCACCATTCCACAATGTAGCCTTCTTTGCATTTTTCTCAAAACCACAATGAGCAGCCGCATGACCTATTTTAAAACATCTTCTACATCAGAAGGGAATCCCTTCATAGTCCAAAGATTGCACCCAAGAACCATTAGAAGATTTAAGTAAAATCTCAATAGGCAACCCTTTAGAAACATCCATTTCAACCAATAAATAGGCATAGGTGGAGTGAAAAATATCAGAGGATTCATCATCCACCATCAAAAAATCTCCAAGAGCATCACCCACTTCCTCCAAAAGAGGATCAACCCATAAATGGAGGGGAAGGTTGGGTGATCCCACAAAGCTGGTTTACAATTTCTGAAAGGACCTGATTTTTGCTGAAATCACATATTTTTTAGAAAATATAATGATTTAAGCCTTTAAAAGTTTCATTTTAAGGATTCCAATTGAAGAGGGTTTGATCAAACCACCTTAGTTCAAACCCCCTTGGATAGAATCTCGCTAGTTTTAAACCATACTTATAAATGAGTCTCCTTTACACCTATCAAAATGCTGATAAAAAATCACTTTTGATTTAACTTTTGGGGGATCAAATGAATTCATTTAAAATTTATTTGAAATGATTATGGTAGTCCTCGAAATGAGCTATCCCATGAATATAATTTTAATATGTTTTGGTTTTATTATCAAGCTCTTTATTTTGCACATGTGGAAAAATAGCAAATTATCAAAATAATTTTTTCAAAAATATGTTTGTGCTGGGTATTTATGTCCTTGATTCATTAAAAAAAATAAAATTTAATTTCGATACATATAACAAAAGTTATGTTGTATACAGTCCGCCTATGTCTAAATTGCAATTGGTTTGACTTCGAAACTCTATTAAGGAAAAAATATTCAATAAAAAACTATGAGATCAAATGAAAGTGCTAGATATCGTAGTTAGAGATCTAAATTCGAAAAAAATAAAATTTTATCCTTCATACAAAAAAATTATGTTGTATACGGTGAGTGTCACTTTTTAAAAATGTTGTTTTCTGAAAAAAACCAATTTTCGTGGGAGATGGAAAAAGAAGTGCAATCTTAGTCCAAAAATTTTGAAAAAAATATTTTTAGAATCTAGAGACAAAATGTGATGAGACTCTAGTTTACATCATCTTCAAATTCCTCACGGTTTAGCCGCTATAGATGCCCGAATGTGAAGATTTAGTTAAAAATAATAATTACAGTGTCCAGTTTGGCCAAAAATTTGTATTTCAATCTTATTAAACGTTTCAGAAGAGGGGTTGGAATCAGAATGCCAAGGCTTAATCATCAACAAAAATATGTCCTCCCAGCTAAAAAACTGATCACAAAGGATTTTGTTTCTATCTTGAGCATTATCAAACTTAGCAACAAAAAAGCCCTTAGCCATGGGGAAATATGAACTTTACTAGTGATTAGAGGCTCCCACTGTTCTGAGATCCAAGTGTGCAGTTGAGGGAGGCTAGGCCAAAAACCCCTAAACCGACAAATAACCCCATGCAATGAGAGAACTGAAACATTATTATCCATTTCGTCGACCATCTCTGCTTTCAAATTAACAGAGATTGTATTTGCAACAAGAATAAACCCTCTGAACAACAGATTCCCATACCGTGATCTCAGGGTATCACCATTTCATCCTGTCCTCGCCACCGACACAATAGAAAGCCCGAGTCCCTTGCCATCAGCCGAATGGCCATTCAACCCAGCGTTTTGGCTGCTCCTGGCCCGCGCCCAGCTTGCAGCCTATGCACAACCAAGAAAAAAAATTGTTTGTTGTTTGATTTTTAAAAAATACCCGATTGAGATTTTTTTCTTGATCCGCGTGCAGACGGTCATATGAGGTCGTACAACATTTTTTTTTGTCTTAGAGGTCAACTGCTTGGACTTTGATGATTTGACAGTTGATCTTAGGGTTTTTGGCCGCTACAAACGCAATGGTGAGGTCTATTTGGGCTCAAAACACCCCAAAAAATCAAGCACCCCCTGGATCTAGCAAAAAAACCCTTTCTTCAAATCTTCACATATCTGACAAATAGAAGCCAATTTTGACAAAACAAAGGTCAATCTTGACTATTCTAGCAGCTCTAGATTCAATGGAGAGGTCTGATTTGACCTTTGATGCACTAAAAAATTGCTTCAAGGCAAGATCTCACAAAAAGGAACAAAAAAATTATAGATTTGGAGCTTTGATACCATGTAGAAGCTGATAATCCAACCTCACAGATCCCAATGAACACCTGCAAGCAAATAACTTGTCACCAAAGAAGATCGAGAGACACACGAATGGTGCTCTATAAACATGAAGCAAAAAATACATTAACCAAGAATTAGAATAATTACAAAAAGATCAATCCTTAAGAAAGGAGATCGAAACCCTAAAGTGAAAAACCTAGGATGAATAATTAATTATTAAAGGGCCTAGGTTTAGCTTAAGTGAAAATAATGTAAAAGGTGACTTAATTAATTAATCATTATGATTAAATTAATTAAGTAAACAACCTGTTACTCTAACAGTTGTTACATTGGGAGCCATGATGGTTTATAAGATATGTGAAGAAACTTGTTTTGATACCATGAGAATTTTGATTTGATATCATGGGGAATTTGATAATCATATTTAAGAGGAACAAAGTGATCTTGCCCTTTAAAAATGAGAATACAAAAAGAAATGTTGATGTCTCTATACTAAAACGCTTGTATATCTATGAAAGATATTAAAAATATTGGAGAGGAATGCTTTATTCCCTTGTGCATCAAAAACTTGAATAAAGACACAATTTAATTACAATGGATTGTTAGAAGGAATGGTGAGAGGAAATACCCTCTATCTATATGTCATTCCTACACATGAATAGTGGATATGTTGACTTAGTCAAGACACATATTCTAAAATAATATAATGCAAACCTTACATATGTAGGGCATTTAATGAGAGTGGTGTTACTAACACATACTAGGTATAAGGTTACAAAATAAGAGAAAGAGTGCCCTAAATGTTAGCACATGTTGGTAAATATGAGACCCATAGGAAAGAGGCACAAGATAGGATTGCAATATTTTTTAGTTTGATTAATGAGGAGGGATATATCCCTTCAAATTGTCAATAAAGGAGCTGAAAGAATTTATCATAGAGATTGCACCTTCTGCATATTTTGTTCTATTAATAGTATCTCAAGTTTTAATTTCATAAAAATGTCATTATATTTAAGTTCATAAATAAGTAAATATTATCCTTTTTAGCATCAAAGTTTCAATGAGATATGTAACTCCTCTTAGATCCTCAATTGCTTTAAGTTTATTATTGGAAGGGTGAAAATTGTATGCCTTACATTTTTTCCTCCATTTTGGACTCACTTTGGCACATTTATCCTAAATATAATGACTAGTGCACAAATGGTATATTTCTAAATTAAAATTGGAAATTGACTCGAACCTAACTTGATAATACCTTCACACATATCAAGAGTCCATATTCGATCTGTATCTTATTCATTATTATCATGGACCAAATTTGTGATGTAAAAATGATCATGACTTAAATCAATAATGTGAAAATGGCGCCCAAATATTGAAATACAAATTTAAATATGGATATAAGCCAACTCCTTTCCTACTATTTGTTACTTTGTGACTTGAGTGTGAAATGTTTCATTTACACTCTAGGATATTGTATAAAAGGACAAACCCTAATCAAATTTTAAGGATCTGATCAATTCAAGAGAATTGCATCATCTTACATTGTCGTTTACATCATTAGCAACAAATGAGACACATTGAATGATTGATTGATGTGTCTTTGGATTGACATAAAGAGAAGATCCCCACTTCTCCCAAACAATTTTATCATTATTTCCTATTTTTCAAACATAGGTTCTAGACATTGAGGAAATTGATTCTAGGTAATCACAAGTTCTCAAGTAATTTTTATAGTTAAATGTCAAATCCACAAATAAGGTTTTTTTTAAAGAAGTAGCTAGAGCAGAGAATCTAGATAATCTTGCAGTTTTTCAAGGCATACCACCTTCAATTCTTATCATAGAGTATTGTTTTGGATCACAAAGCGTAGTCTTCAAAAAATAAATCTACTGCCTCTTTTGAAGCTAAGTCTTTGATCCCTTTTTTGTCATTTCAAAATTGTGTTTAATGTTGTTATCATCTCAACTGAAATCCTTGCGTGTTTAGTGTTTTTTTTCTTATTTTCTTTACCTTCCCTAAAATATTCGAAAGGTTTTCATTTTGGTGATCTCATTTAATCTCACACCTTCTTAGGTTTTTTCCTTTAGGGTTTTATTTTTATTTTATTTAGTTATGGATGTGCTTTGTATAGTTAATTTTTTTATTTTTACATTAATTCCCTTCCTTATTTCGCCATTATATTCTTTTTAGGGTTTGTGTGTTGTGTTTATGCTAAAGCATCACTATCTCCCTCTTCTCTCTTTGAGAGAAGTCTTTATTTGAATCCTATAATGCTTAAGAGTCATTCTAAGAATGGCATGGTAAAAAATATAATTGATGACCCTCATCTTAATGGGGATGAGGGAACATTTGATTGTGATGCCTATTTTGAGTTGATGGATAAGCAATCTATTACTATGATTGCAAATATGTTATCTTTCAATATTGCACATTTGGTTAGTAATGTAAACTCTACAAACTTTGGTGATGTTTAATATAATTTGTTGATTAGTAATCTACATATTTTTAGAGTTGATTAAAGGCATTTATGAAAGGATTAATTCCTCAATTTCTTTGAATTTAATGTCAACCCTAACCCCAAGCTCCCTCTTCTTTTGTGCCTCCTACTATTTTTTTTCCTCAATATGACACACAATTTATTCCTCCTTCCACTTCTAAGTTAGAGCCACTCATTATTTTTACTTCTTAGCTTGAGATTATTAGGCATGTACCTTCCAAAGTTCCTTTTCTTATTCTTATTCCACTAGTATTCTACCTACCCATCATATTCATTCTACTAGTGACATGCCTACACCTTATCTTACTCATGTCATGACTTCCTTTCATCCCTCTCATGTCATGCACACATGCATTTCTTATAGTGTTGCCACCAATCATCCTCCTACTAGTGTCATGCCCATTTCTCAAATTACTTATCCTAATTATACCCCAACCATAGTTTCTCACATTCTCACCTCTAGTGTTCCTCTTTCTATCCTTGACACATTTATTCCAAGATTCATACAATGAAGCATAAAATTGATACCTTTCCTAATGGAACTAAGAGGAATTTACTAAGGTACTGTACATACTCCATTTACATTTGAGATTGTGACTTATCCATTACTAGTAGTGTTTTTGACACCTTGACTTGAGATGCATTATACCAAAGGTGGTCCTATTGCACATTTGAGATCTTTCACAATTACATGCTTAGATTATGTATATGAAAAACTGTTGGGTAAGATGTTTCCATGCACATTGAAAGACTAGATTCTATACAATGGTTCTTTTCTCTTTCACATAGGTTTATTCATACATTTTCTTAGTTGGCCTAGACATTCATGCATCATTTAAAGGTGAATATGGGGTTAAAATCTATAGTTTCACTTTTTTTTACTTGTAAACAAGGGTTTGATGAGCACATTAATGATTATCTCATAAGATTTAAGTCCCTGTGTTTTAAAATGCAACATCAACTTCCTAGTGTTGAGATCCAAGGTTTATTTGTTAAGAGATTGTTGTCTCCTATCCAATAAAGAGTGCATCTAAACAATAATACTTCATTTATGGACTTTTTTGCACATGTGAAAAGCTTTGAGACAAAATTATTATCAACAACTCCAATATGGTTCTTCTCATGATCCATTCATGCCTTCCTACCCTTTTAAGTGCCAAAGCAAAATAATTTCCAAAGGGTAGCGATAAACATGAAAAAATATAATACTCATTATGTAGCTAATGCTTCAATGTTCTTACTTTCAAGCCTCCTAAGTTTAGAAAATTTACAAGATTGAGTGATCCCTTAGACAATGTTCTTAAGGGTCTACTTCACATTAATATTATTACACTTCTTCATATTTGTCTATTAGGTACATCTAGAGTGATACCTAAATAATATAATAAGAATGCACTTGTAACTATCATAGAATTCATGAGCACAACGCATTTCATTGCACAAGTATGAAACATAAAGTACAATATTTGGTTGATAATAACATGATCCACATGGAGGTATTAATAATAGGGCAATCATTCAATGATTGAATCAAAGTTTTAAGATTCTTAAACATCCTTTTTGTTCTTATGATCAGCTAATAATGTAGATTTATTTGAGGATGGTCATTAGGTACATGAATTTATGGATAGTGATGAGGCACATGAGTGTATGGATAGTGATAAATCACATGAGAATATAGATAGTGATGAGGTATATGAGCACAATGATAATAATTTTGATATTGATTTGAATGCATGTGAGGATAAATTTTTGGGTATACTTCATGATAGAGTTGTGTCTTCTTGTTCTCTTGCCCCACTAATCACATTTTTAGATAATGAGATCCCTCACAATAATTACTATGGTCCACTATATTCTAGTAGAAAATGTATATGAAAAACACTTCAATGGTATTCTTATTGAATTGGCTTATCATTAAAATATACATAATAAATTTTATTTAATCATCATATTATTCAATATTCTTATGAAAATTCAAGAGTTTCTTTGAATGTGATTGATGTAATTTTGATTGAGACTATGAGTTGCATCATTTTGCCTTTAGATGGGTTCAAAAGAGGTTGTCAATTCATGCCATATTATTCTTTCATAGCATATATTTTTAGTTTCACTTGGAAGGCCATGGATAAAGCAATGTAAAGCAGTACCATCTATGTTATATTGCATTAAATATATTCATAAAGGAGAGGTGGTTACCATTCATAGAGATCCATATGATCTTGTTTTAGAGTTGTCACTTTACATTGGTACATATGATAAAGCCCTAAAGGAGCCTTCATTTTAGAGATAAGATCTTGTTCATAAATTTTATAAAAATCATGTAGAAGAAAGAAAGAAAAGCAATGCACAAGACCTCAAGAACCTAAAAGTGAAATAAAAATTACTTACTTTCCTTCATGTTATAAAATAGTTAAAGAAAATATAGGTATAAGGTGTGTGTTACTGCAAATGACACATCCCACAAACTCTAAACATGATTATTACATGGCATATGAGAATCTCATAATAATACAAAGGATTAATTACCTCCACATATGCCAAATAAAATAATTATGAATGATATATCTAAAGTAGCTTCATCTTCAAAGGGACCTCAAATTTGGGTATGAAAGAAAGATCTAGTGTTAAACAAGTTCAGATTCTACACATGGAACCTACTTCAAGAAAGCAAGCGCAATGGAAAAGGGAAAATTAGATTTACTTCTTTGAATAATGATGGTGTATTACTACTAGAGGATTTTGAGACATAACACATAGACATTTATTATAATGGGGCAATTCTTCTTAATGCATTTTTATATAGTTTTATATATTTCAATAAGGTTTAGGAATTCATTTGCACACTCTACGATCTTAATTAATGTCAAGAGGCAATCTATATTGACAACAAGACATGGAGTGTCATGTCGTGATCATATAAATAAAAATCCTTTGACTTAAACTTGACTATCATTTACATGTCAAAATTTGATATTTAATAATACACATAATACTACTATTAATAAATAGTATCGATGTCTTAATAAATCTTTCTAAAAATGTTGAGAACAACAATAATCACAAAATTTATGACCACAATGAAATCCTAAATTTTGGTATGATGTATGGGTTGCTTTGATTTTTTAATGGAATCAAAATTTCATTTTTTCTCCTTTCAACTAGTTAATAATTATATTTAAATTCACTTTTATTTAATTGGATATATAATTCTAGGAAAACCATGGAGTTTTTATGTTGCATTTGTTCCTTCAACCACCTCTCCTCTAATTCTTATGTACTCCTTATCTTGAGGTTTTACTTATTTTCTATTTGAGTGTATGATTAGAAAATGGTCTTATTGTTCATCGTGGATTAATAAACTAATTCAATTTGATTGATAGTTATTAGTACTATTTTTAAATAAAGAGCGACTAAAAATTATTGTTGAAGTTTTACAAAATAATATAACTCATACTTAATGGGAATATATAAGCATCAATCATTAGATATTATATGGAATATACAATAAAACTTATTTGTCCATATGTGTAGTAAATAAAATAGTTATAAAGAAAAATAAAATAGCTCCAAATTGATATCTCTTGATGTTATTTAGATAGATATTTTAAAGATATCTATACTCGTATTTAATAAAATTTTATAACATTACGATAAATATTGAAATATTAAAACTAGTAAATCAAATAATTTTTTTGTGGGAGGTAGGGTGGGCATCCTTCCAAGTAGGTGGAGGGAGGTGGCGAGTATGCCATGGTGGACGCGGTTAAAGGAACCATAGAGTTCGGTGAACATGGGGTAGTACAAATGGAATCCATGGGCTTAGACACAAGGTGATAATATGGGTCTGACATCCCCTAGGCTGGCGACAACTCTCCATTATGATGATTTCTCATGTATTTCGAGCCCGTCACTCTAGATTGACATCTCACCTCAAGCAAAAAGTACAATTTGTAGGGTGGCAGTGTTATCGAAATAGGTGCATTAATTCTTGGCAAGCTTGTATAAGCATTGGTTTCCCAACGATAAGTTTTTGCATTGCCTTTGGAAGCGAAAGTGTGAGTGCAGAGCTTAGTCTATCCCCGCCAACAAGTGTTGTGGATAGAAGGTGCAGAATGGAGAAATGCACCAAGTTCATGGTGGAAGTATTGGTTGCAGGTTTAGCTCGTTTTGGGGTGGACACACCAATTTCTTTAGGCAAGTCGGAAAAAGCTCATTTAGTAAGATCACAGACCAACACCTAAAGAGGATTTTGTTGAAGTATGATCCTCTGGTGATTGTGGCAGTAAAGATGGTGCTGGGTTTGGGTCATGTGGAAGCAAAGGAGTATGGGAGAGATAATCTCCACATCTCGTCCTAGTTCCTTGCTTCCCTTCTAGACAATCTGGTTCTGAAGGCTAAAGCCAAGCAACTGGTTTTGAAGCTCTTCAAGAAGGAATTGACGGAAGGCAAAGACGAGGTGCTGTGAGTGGCGATAATGGGTAGAGGGTGCCCTCGATCATGTGATGTGGAGTAGGTTCGGGAGGAGGACACCATTAGAATTTATCCATTCCTTTTGGATATGCAGGGGACGGGCCTGATGCGGCATAGAGCCATAGCGACAGTGGCCATTATCTTTCTGAAGAAATATTTTGGGATGATGCAGGTGGATCATGAGGACTGGCAAGAGGAATTTGAGGATTTTGCGGTTTTAAACAAGTTTATGTAAGTCGGGGGTTTCAATTCCCAGAATAGGATTTTTTGGCTGGCTAGGACTTGAATGCAGTAGCTTACTTTCGCCATTATAGTGACTTGTTCGTTGTTTAGTAGTTTTTGGGTGTCGGGTCTTGGTGTTTTAGTGCTCAATCAAACTCTGGTTTAGTTTTGTGGGCAATGGAGGGACAACCTGTGATGTCGTGTCAGACTTTAGCTATGAGATGCTACGGATTGCAAACTGTTATTTTCTTTTAATATAAACTCTCAACTCTTATGGATAAAAATTTAAAAAAAAAATTCATGAATATATTTATATTTATATTTTATTCAAACAATAATATCAATACCTATTTAAAATAACTCTATGGAATGATTCCTCACACCCTTGGAGGACTGTAGTCGATAAACTCTTTAAGGTATGATCACAATCCAAGAGGAACTAATTTCAATAAATAAACCATGTACTCATGCACAACATAGCAAACACTCAATATCAAGCCCTGTCTAGTACAATCCTAGGTGTACTCTATACCTTGATTTGGATACACTTTGTGTGCCCCTTCTCTAATGCTAATCACCTACTTATCCACAATCTTCCATGGGTGACCTAATTTCTCTTTTGCCCTCTTACAAGCCTCCCATAAATACTTTATATAATATTTCAAGTGGTGGTTTCTAAACTATCACACTCTCTCATAAACAATTAATTTCATCAATTCGGTCTCAATTTCTCTCTATATTCTTTGTTTTTCATTTTCCAAAGATAATTGCATAAGAATTATTTTTCCCCTCTTTTAATTCTAGGGCACTTACGTATAACTTTGATTTTTATCTCCTTTTTAACCAAATGATCAAATAATAATAACCTTTATCCCCCTTTTAATTTTAAAGGGTCATTTACAAGGGAAAAAAACATTCATTTTTTACTTTGGGAAAGAAGTACCATAGCATTCTCGTGATTAGAATGAGATTTTCTATTGGGGGAAGATTCTTCCCATATTATTGGTTGAAACTTGATAATTTGAAACTATATGTGTGTGTGTGTGTGCGCATATATGTATATATATGTATATGTACATATACATACATCTATATATACATACATAATACATACCTACATACATACATATATACATATATACATACATATATACATATATACATATATACATACATATATATACATATATATACATATACATACATATATATATACATACATACATACATGCATACATACACACATACACACACACACACACACACACATACATATCATGTTATGTTGTTTCTATGTGTTTATTTACAATATGGATGATGGAAAGATGTCCTTAGTGGTGAATATTGGCACAAGTGACTAGGAACATGTATTGTGTGGTTCTATCACTTATTTCTTGTGTTGTGTTTATGTTTTCCCTAAGGATTTGGGATGATGCAATGCATAGAGTGATGGGAAACTAAGTTCTCATCACCTTGACCAAAAATATAGATTATTTTCCTTTACATGTTGAATTTGGCCTTTTTGATTGAGCCTTGTTTCTCATGCCACTAATTTTATCATGTCTTTTATTATCTTATGTCATGTTTGAACTTATGATTTGTTATGTGATCTTTTCATTCTCATTTCATGTTCTATATTATGTCTTGTTTACTTTAATGGATTTCACACATTGTCTTTGTCTATATTTCATTTTATGCTTCCCTCTTTGGGGACATCTTCTTAATGGTTACTTATCTTGGGCGCTACATGCTTTAATATTATCATGTCGAGATACTTACACAATCCCAAATCTTATGTATTGTTGTTATCATTCACAATTCTTATCATTATTTCATGCTTATTTTATGTTTACATATTAAATTTTTTGATACAGTGCTTACATGTTTGACATAATTACATCTTATATACCACATGATTAAGCTTATCGTGTTACATCTTATATATCACATGCTTAATCTTATCATGCTTATGTGTTATGAAACTATAATTTCATAGTTTTCAATTAATTTCCATTACATTAATTCTCTTGATGACTTCATACTATTACAACTTCAAGATCATTTTTATGGTCCCCACCATTCTTAACAAATATGGCTCCTATTGTTCCCAATATACATCACTTTATTTTTATGGCTTCCACCATACCCAATGAATATAACTTTCACCATGATAAATGGATATCATTTTTATTTTTGTATTTACTTTTTGATTATTGCAAGCAATTGTGTTAGTTAGAATTTTATCATAAAACCACTCATTGAATATTTTATGCTTGTAAGATTCTAGATAGAACACTCATTATGACAATTATATGTGTAATCACCATCCTTATTTGTATTATTTTTTATGTGTTTAAATTTTTACTTCCATCTTGATTACTTGTTTGCTTTACTACACATCTTCATACTATGACGAAAAAATTACATACTACAATATCCACATTACATTTTTTGGGTTATTTTAGTGTCTATTTCTTGACTATACTTTTGATCAATTTACACCCATTTTTTGGCCATTTTTGGCCATTATGATAGTCACAAGTTCATAATGCAAACATTCTAGACCCTATCCAACCCTTCTTATCCATCCCCCAAAATAAAATACTTGTATCTTGCAAGGTAATCTCCATCAAACTTGTGGAATCTCATAAAAAAACCTTTGTTTCTTATAGTTTCCTAATCCTTACTAATTTTGTATTGGTCATGACCCCATAGCTTAGAAAAAATATATATTTAAACCTCTTTTTCTCAATTTCACTAATAAGGCATCATTTTTAAAATATAATTTCCTCTCTCAATCTCCATAAAGGTAAATTGCACATGTATCACCAAAAAATGAAGGAAATAAAGTTAGGATTAAAGATCTAAAGCTATGGAGTCACCTTTGAGTTATGTCATCATTGTATTTTTCTTTTCCCCATTCCCATTGCCAGATCCTATTTTCTATTTCTCTAATCCATAAGCTATTATATACTCTTGTATCCATATCCCAAAATAACATACCCTTAATGCCATATACCAAATTGAGAGCCTAAATAACCTCTCTTTTTGTCTTTTGTGATAACCTTTTTCATCTCCTTATGTCCGCCATCACCACTTTATCCTAGATCTAGTTTTTTTTGTTTAATCACTTTTTTTGCACTCATCACTTAGACTATCAGTAGGTCTATGTACACTTTCTAATCTCATTATTAATTCTTTTATGGAATATTTGAAGAATAGCCTATAGTGGATCAAATGAGGTAGCCTTCTAAACACAACCAATTTTTACTATCCCTCTAGCTCAAATTTGGATTCTCTTGATCAAGAGTGAACAAAGGTTGATTGCAAGCTGGAATAGAGTCTTACACTCAAGAAAAAGCTTCTTAAAAAATTTCAAGATTGTTGGGATGAAGGTCATCTACACCTTGTGGGTCATTTGCACCACCTAAAATAGTCATAACACACTTTTTATGTGACATTTGCACCCCTTTTTCACAAAATGCATCATAGAGCATAGAAATTAACTTGAAATTATTTCGACATTTGAAATCCATTTCCATTCTTAGATCTAACAATTTCCAAGTGCATGCATTTCATTTTTTAGTTTTACTTCCTTTCAAGGATTGTAGTTTCAATATTTCCAATTTCTAGTTCTTGTGTGTTGATAATATAGACCAAATTAGGGGTTATATGTTTGAGATATATGGCTATTTATAATTTATATGTTAATACACTTAGAGAAATATAAGTGTTAGTTCTTATCCCTTCAAATTTTTATTTTAAACCTAATAAATCTTCTTTTTCTTTCACATAGTAGGTTCAAATGCAAGTAAAAGTGGGAGGAAATTTTAAGGTTGAAAATTACACACCTTACACATTGCCCTTTATTTTTTACTTAGTTTTCCCTATTAATTCTAAATGCATTTATTAGTGTAAAAGTGACATATTTCTACACAAAAGTTGGAAATTAACTTTAACCCAACCTAATCATACCTTCAAATATCTTAAGACTCCATCCAAACTTGATTTGAACTATCTCCATTCATTATTCTAGATCAATCCATAACATTCAAATTATTTCCTAATTTCTAAATTTAAATTTAAATTTGAGTCCAAGCCAAATCCTTTCCTACTAGCCATAACTTGCCAACCTAAGCATGAAATATATAATTTATGCATGAGGGTGTTGTATAAAATGAAAAATATAATCAATTTTAAGGATCCAAGGAGATATAAAAATCAATTCAAGAGAATTTCATCATCATCTTATGTCACCATCTACGTCATTAGTGATATATTACTTGTATAATGCATAATTTCTTGACACGTCTTCAATCATTGTTCAGACTGTTAATTTAAATCTAGGGACTTGACTCAAGGAGATGATCTTCACTTAGTAATCTACCAAAGGTGTTTGCCAATGCTACCTATTTTCAAATAGATTCTAAACACTAAGGTAAACGAAATTTATGTGATCAAAAGTGTGTAATTGATTTCAACAATTAAAGGCCAAATCCACATATAAGGTTCATTTTTATAGGTGTGGATTTCACCTAAAGTAAATAGGATATCATCTTGTAGTCTATTAGGGGGTAACATTTTTAAATTTGATCATAAAGCATACTTTTAGATCACAAAGCATAGTCTTCAACAAAGAACTCTATTGTGCTTTCGAAGATAATATTTCTTTTACAAACTATTTTAAATAATTTAGATTTATAACTAGTCTATATTTATAAATTTTATTCTTATTAAACTTGACAATATTCTAACTATATTGGGCTATTTTCCAAATAAAGTAGGCCTAGTCCAAATAAAATAAATCAAGAATTTTTAAAATTAATTTTGACTTAAACTAATTGTGAAGACAAATAATAATTGAAAATAACTTAGCACATTCCAAATAAACCAAACTTGTTTGAAATAAATTGGACTAAAATTATATGTAGAAACATAATTTTTTTTGAAACAACTCGTTTCTTTCCAAATACATTGAACACATTTAAGGAAATTAAACAAATAGAAAAAAATTTGAAAATAACTTAACTAAAATAAATTGATCTTATTTGTAAGAAATTAGATCAACAAATAAGATCAATCTAAGATTATTTCAAAATAAGTGGAGTTACTTGCACTAATTAGACCAATCACATTATTCAAAATAAACTGAACTTATTATTTGCATAGATACAAAAACTATGTTAAATTAAACCAACTAAATAATAGAATAAATTTTACCCATTCAAAATGAATTAGCTTTGGTTTAGGTTTGCACATTATTTCAAATAATTTCATTTTAATCGGATCCAACACATTTTAAATAAAATATATATATATTTTATAAGTTTATATTATTTGGAATGAGTTTATTATTTGAAATGAATATGATTGATTTTAATTTATTTTAAACAAGACTTAATCTAAAAAAGATTAGTCATATTACTTGAAATGAATATTGATTTATTAGTTGTAATCACATGAGATATAAGAATTATGTAAAATCAAGTAACACTCATTCAAAATATATTGGAATAATTTAATATAAATAATTGAGACATATTTCATTTCATGTAGAATAATATAGGTTCCTTTGAATGTTAAATTTACATTAAATTAACACAATCTTTTTTGTCCAAAATAAACTCTTACCTGCTCCAAGGCTTACAATATGTAGTAATGCATTAAACTTCACATTCATTTTTATTGAATGGACCATGAAAAAATTATTTGTCTCTACTAATATCCATCCTTTGAGAGTCTTTTCCATTTAATCGTGGGAAACATACCAATGATATAAACCAAGAACACAACAATCATTGTTACTTCTCATTATAGAAATATCCATGTGTATGAGTTCTTCACTACTCAATAAACAATCTATGTTTTCAACACAAAGTGTCTTTCCAAAGTTTTAATAGTGGACTTAAGATTTCGTATAAAAATAAGAATTGAAACTCTTTAATAATTTGTAGGGAAAGAGAAACTTTATTTTAATATTTTAAACTTTACTTCTCTTAAGGTCTCCATGTCTAATTTTTTAGAAAGCACTTCAAGGTATCAATAAATAATAGTAGTTTGTACTATATACATTAAATATTCAATGACAATCAATTCTTGGCAATACTTCAAGGTATTAATAGATAATATAATTTTTCCTCCATGTGTTAAAGAGTTGATGACAACCAATTTTATTAAGAGCACTTCAAGAGTGATAGACAATACTAGTACAACTTCATGTATTGTAGAGTGTAATGAAATTACTTGCACAAGAGAAATATAATAGGAAATAAGCTACAAATACTTGATAATAATAAGCTACTTTGAGGGGACAATCCTCCAAAAGTCTCTAGTAGGAATAAAGTCACTCAATGATAATAAACTAACCACTACCTCCTATATATATCATACTTATGCCATAGATACCACTTAGGTTGGCCTAACTACTTAAATAAGACTATATAAATAATTATATAACTTAATTAAGGGTTATGCTAGCCATAAGTTGACTACACATATCTCAATACAATCAATGGGTAAAGGCTGTAGCATGTCCCCTCTTCAAAGACATATTGTCCTTAACATAGATAATAGTGGATTCTTGCACATATAATCTTTATTTTCTCACCTAACATCTTCAATAGATAGATTGTCCACTTAATCAAATATTCTATAATCACCCTTATCCATAGCCTATTGGTACATGTTTGAAGGATTCCTTAGGTTCCAAGATTATTCTTCCTTCCTCATAAAACTTCAATAACTCTATCTAGGTTGAAACTATTTGTTCCATAACCTTCTTCAAATAGGAAACATGAAAGACCAAATCTATTTTTATTTACTTAGTTAACTTCGATCTGTATTCTACACTACCACTTTTTGTAAGAACTTAGAAGGACCATAATACTTGGGTGCAATCTTGTTATCCTTCCTTTGAAATTTTAGTGGCATCTACTTATATGGATGTAGTCACAAGAATAACTAATCTCTTATCTCAATATTTTTTCATTGTAGTGTTGATCAACTTGTTGCTTCATTCTATTTCATGCCATTACCAAGTTCTTCTTGAGACTAGAGTGTATGTCTTGATAGTGCCAAATGTTTTCTTCAACTACTCTAGGCTATGGGTGTGCTTGCAATGAATAGGTGATGGATGGTGGATAGTATGCATATATTGCCAAACATGGAGTCATTTTGGATGAAGTATGAAAATAAGTGTTACTGTACATTTTTTTAGTGGATTCCATTGCACCCAGCTCTCTTGTTTATCTAAAGTAAAAACATTAGAGATAGCTTGCCAAACACTTGTTGTCCACCGCAATTTATCCATATGATTGGGATTGATATGACAAACTATGAGCACGTTGAGTGCTCAAACATGAGAATATGTTAGTCCAAAATTACTTTGTAAATACAAGATCACAATCACTTACTATGATTTTTGGAGCCCCATGTAGCTTTTGAATGGTATCCACAAGGGTTGTTATTACAATACTTGCTACAAATGTGTGTGACAAAGCACACAGATATATGCATTTTAGGCGAGTAAATCCATAACATGACCATGATGATTTTTTCCCTTCAAACCTAAGTACTCCCATGATGAAATCCATGGATACGTCCTCCCCTCTTTGGCTTGGAATAGATAAGGGTCACAAAAATACTAGAAAATCTTGATTCTCCCCTCTTTATTTTATTGGCACACTATGCATTCAACCATAAATTTTTGGACATCCCCTTGAGTCTATCCCAAAAGAAATATGCTTGATTATATGACAATTATTTAAGAAGATTGAATGCCCACCTACTAGAGAAGCATGGAACTCTACCAAAAATTTTAACTTAAGGGTTGAGTTCTTAAATAGGTATGACATGTCCTTGTACCATAGAGCATCTCGTTTTCATGCAATTTTTTTGACATGCTTGAATCTTGTTGGATTTTTTGAATGAGAGATTGTGTATCCATGTTCTTCTCCCATTCTTCTCATGTATTATCCACCTAGTCTTCTTGCAATATGGAAATTATATTTAATAATGACTATGCAGGTTCATCCCTCCTACATAAAGTATCAACCACAACATTCTCCTTTTCTTTCTTGTATATGATCTCAATGACATATCCTAACATATTCTTGGCCCATTTTTGTTACTCTTCATACGAAAACCTCTATTCCAAGAAGTAATTGAGTCTATCATGATTCATCTTTGCCTTGAAGTGTCTTTCCAATTCTAGATAAGGTCTCCATTATTTGACTACACATAGGATAGCCAACATTTCCTTCTCATAAATGAGCTTCAATAAACTCTTACCTTTGATTTAGTGACCCTCAAATGCTAAGGGTCTTCCCTCTCATTTGAGTATTGCTGCCAAACATAGAAGCATCACATTCCATAATGAGGGTTTTAGAAAAATCTCAGGTAGCTAGAATTATAGTTGTTCACATAGCTTCCTTCAATAAAGTTGTGAGTGGTATTGCTATATTGCATAGTTTTTTATAGATTGACAATAGTAACTAGTCAGTACTAAGACACTTTGTAGATTCTTGAGGGTTCTAAGCATTTATCATTCTACTGTGGCCTCGATCTTGTATAAATTTTTAAATAAAGAGTTAGTTTACTTTTATACATGAATATTTATTTTTCTTATGAAAATTGATCATTCATTATTATCTTTGTCTTTTGTTTTATTTCTATTTCAAAATTTGTAATAAATATTATATACTTATATTTTAATTTTAACAATTTAATTTTATAATTTTAATTTTGATATATTTTTGAGGTATCTATCTATCATAAACAATAATTTTATTATAAACAAGACCATATGAATGTTTTTTACATAAATATATTAAGATCTCTATACTAGGGTTTTTGACATTCAATCTAATTAATTTTTTTAGATGATGAATATACTTAGCTTAAAGACACAGATAATCCTTTCAAAAATTAAAGTGCCATAAGTAGCTAATTATTATTATGGATCTAATTACAAGTAAAGTTGAGAAATAAGGCATATTTGTATATATTATATACGTATAATATTACAAAATGTGTATATTCAGTGGCTCTTGTTCAAGAATTAAGTGGTACTCATCAATGGAATTAGCGAGAAGGAAGAAACTTGTATGAAGGAGGGATTTTGGCTTTCTTTTGTAGAGGGTTTTTCCAAATTTAATTTTGATGGTCCAGTAAGGAGCGACCCTGATCAAGCAGGTGGCGGATTTGCGATTCATAACTCATAGGAAGAGCTGATTTACAGTGGTCTCTTCTTGGGTGTGCACACAAATAATCAGGTAGAATGATAATCAATACTTACATGCTTAATGGTTGGGATTGAGCAGAAGCAATCTAATCTAATAGTAGGAAGAGACTTGCTAATAGTGATTGATTCTAATAAAGGAGCTTGAGTTAGAAAATGAACAGATATGTTGAAGATCCATTAGGAATGAAGCAAAATTTTTAGACAATTAGATTTGTTCATTGCAAATGTGATTTAAATCTTGTTGCAGATCATTTTGTGAGTGAGGGAATTCGATAAGATCTTTCTACAGCTAATTGCCTACAGCCATAGCTTAAGTGCGTAGCCTAATATGGATAAATTATTATTTTCAAACCCCCTCACCATTTTCAATTTTATTTATAGCTTAACCCTCAAAGGGTATCATAGCATTTATGAAGGCGTGTATGGGGATTGATGGGTAGTATAGTGAATGTTTTGTAGGAGGGAAAGATGCATTAATGATGTGAGTTTGATTAGTGAAGGTTATGCTGGAATGCTATTATTCGTAAGGTGCTTGCAGAGGGAGAAGGATGGTATTTATAATTAAAAAATGTTCCATAGATCTGTGGAAGGGGATTGTATGCGCTTTGAGGTGGTGAAGGTCTAGTAACGAGGCCCTCGGTATTTGGTGGGAGAGATGACAGAGCATTCTCAGGAGCAACGAGATTGTGTTATGGTGGCAAATGAGACAAATACTGAATCCTCAATTGCAGTGTATCTTTTCTTGCCAAGACCTAGCTGTGCTTGGATTTGTAAAAGGGGTCCTAGGAGAGTGAACACTATTGGCGAGGCAATGATCAAAAGCAGCCATCAGAGGGCATTTTATAACAAATATGGTGTTCTTCATCCCTTATGCATCCATACACCTATGTTTACTTCAGTTGCTCTTGCCCAACTAGTTCTCTGGTGTGTCTACTCTCAATGATGGGCTGAAATAGGGGAAAGAGCATAATTTCTAGGGGATGGAGGAGCTATAGGCTCAGCTTCCACCCCTATACGTGCTCAGATCCAAAGAGGGTGTGGTCAAAGTTAAGGCACGAGGTGGCAATTTTGTGTGTTTTGCGGTGGTGACTGGTTTCCATTTTCACCATTTTATGCGCTTTGAGGTGGTGAAGGTCTAGAATCGAGGCCCTCGGTATTTGGCGGGAGAGATGGCAGAGCATTCTCAGAAGCAACGAGATTGTGTTATGGTGGCAAATGAGACAAACACTAAATCCTCAATTGCAGTGTATCTTTTCTTGCCAAGACCTTGCTGTGCTTGGATTTGTAAAAGGGGTCCTAGGAGAGTGAACACTATTGGCGAGGCAATGATCAAAAGCAGTCATCAGAGGGCATTTTATAACAAATATGGTGTTCTTCATACCTTATGCATCTATACACCTTGTTTACTTCAGTTGCTCTTGCCCGACTAGTTCTCTGGTATGTCTACTTTCAATGATGGCCTGAAATGGGGGAAAGAGCATAATTTCTAGGGGATGGAGGGGCTATAGGCTCAACTTCCACCCCTATACGTGCTCAGATCCAAAAAGGGTGTGGTCAGAGTTAAGGTACGAGGTGGTAATTTTGTGTGCTTTGCAGTGGTGACCGGTTTCCATTTTCATCATTTTAGGGGAGGTTGGATGTTGGAAGCGATCACACTATACCACCCCACTTCTATGGACCTTCACTGCACAGGGCATATTGACGGTGGGAGATCTACGATATAAGGTTCCCCTCTTTGGCTAGTCCTCAGGGACTTGTGAATGGAATGGCACCATGGGTAGAGGAGGTTGTAGATTCTGGACACTATGTGCAAGAGTCTTGTGGGCGCTAGGGAGTGGGATTTCATAGGATTTCTTTGTGGGTAATATTTTCCACCATTGTATTGTTGAGGTTGTTTCTAAGATAGAAGTTCTTTGTGGGAATTCTTGTCACCATTGTTATGTTGGGTGGTGTTTCTAAGGTGGTGTTTAAGGTTAACTATTGGGTTTTGTTTAAGGTTAGTCTTTTTAGGTTCTACTTTTGTTTTGGGTATGTGTTTTGCGTGTTAGTGATGGAAGAGATTGATTGCATGGCACGTTTTAGTGTAATTGTTTATGTATCTATTAATAGTATTATATTTGTTTTTATTATTTAATGGTGGGGCCTCTTATAGAATTCCCACTATCTTATCTAAAAAGGTGTATTTTGTTGAAAACCTACATCTTAAAATTGCAGATGGGTATAACTCTTACCATTAATACTTCACAATTTGATTGTTATGTTAAGATTGTTGACTCAATCATTAAGTTTCATTTATTGCCTTTGATATCATTAATGCTACATTAAATGCATAGAATCTAGGGTTCAAAAGAAGAGGTTGGATGATCCACCAGGAGGATGTATGATCATTTCCATCTTGGCTTACTCATTCACTTAGAGAATGTGTAAAATGATTGAGTAGCATTTTTGGTAGGAGTAGATGTTTTTCTTTTTTCCAACATGATTTTGGTTTTCCAATATGGTAGTTTAGTTTTTATTTTAATTTGGTGCATTGTCACAAATTTTGCATTCCACTAAAGTGTGGTGTTCAATGTTAGCAATGTTGCGTTATTTCTTGTTTTCAATTATTAGCATTGATGTAGAGCAAGATATGGGTGAGTGGCAACACCATTCAATTTAGTATGTCTTTATAACTAGTTTGAGAGTCATGTTCTCTTGATTTTATGTGCTATATTAATGTTGTGATTAGGTTTACCAACCAATTTTCATAGTAGGTTAATGCCATCTTTCTCATACTATGCTATAGTCAAATGCATGTTGAATGATGTACTTCAATATCTTTGTATTAGCAAGGCAATGTATGTACATGATTGATAGGGGTTGCTTATTACAAAGTGTGAGTCAAAGATTCAAGATTCAAGAGGATACGTATAAGTGTTTGTAGGTTGGTCAATACCAATGAATAGAGGACTTAGTTACAAAGTGGTAAGGTTGGTTGGTTTACTAGATTCACAAATGAGTTGGATCATCCATATTTAACCCTTTTGGATCAAGGGGGTTTTGTTGGAGTTTTTGATCCTTGTGATACAAAACTAATTTTGTCAATATGTTATAATGTTTTGATTAAGGTAAACACAAGAAAAAGGCTTGGAGTTATAATGTTGTCAATGCGTTAGTTGTTTGTTAATAGGTAGGTGGCTCATGTGGCTAGATGGTTACCAACATGAATGGGTACCTTAGAAAATCCCTTCTATGTAATGTCCTATTCATTTGGGCATGTTTTATCATATATCAATATCATAGCTTGCAACTGTTTTCGTTGTACATCTGATTCCAACAGTTTGTGTTCTTTCTTTTTGAGGAAGTCTAACTTGTATTAAATTTGGCACGGGCTTATATCATTCCTTCATCTCCTATTCAAGTCGCGGATTTAATTCTCATTTGAACAATGGAATAGATTTCTTATTTGCTCACTTATTTTCCATTCTCTGATTCCCTCATTTCCTTAAGTATTCTCAAATCCCAATTTCCTTCCTCATTGACTATTCTATCAACCTCTCACTCCTTCCCATGTTTTCTAGAAACTTACAAAATCTCAATAGAATTATAGTTCAACAATCACCATGAATGTATCTCGAGCTTCATATATATATTTATTTCATTTAGATTTTCTTATCAAATCTAGAGTTCCCTTTTGCATGGAATATTTTCACTTTCTTACTCCCTTATCTTTTCTCAATGGCTCACCTTTTTCAATGAATCATTTCACAATCCAAAGCCTTTATGATAATAATTGGGTTTAACCCCAAGGATCACACCTTCATTAATTATTTCATACTTTTGTTGCAATATTCTAATTTAGTTGGGGAACCTATTTTTCTAATTGTAGTTGATGTGCTAGAGCTACCTTTCTTCTAGTTTGACTCTATTACCCCTCTTATAGAATTGTGGACACCCTATTATACTCTACTTGCACCCTTTTGAATTCCCTCTTATCTACACACTAAATTGGATAGTCGATAATAAATAAAATATCACCAATGAAATAAAAATGAATGCTCAAAGGCATTATGTGGATGTTTCCCCCCGGGCTTCTATGGAGCATTCTGCTCCTCATGCAGATTTGGTTTGTCTTGATGTCCTTGTTGGTGCTCTTGAGTGTGCCCCTTCGGTTGCCTCTGCTCTACCTCGAGGTTCTTTAGGGGTTGGTGATTGTTGCTCTCTTGGTGGTACTCCTATTCCCCCCTTGAGTGCTATTGGTATCCCTATGGGGGAGCCCCCAGTTCTCCCCTAAAGTGGGTGTCCGGATGAAAGTATTGCCTAGACCATAGTTCGCAGAAGGTATAAAGGTCCATCATCTACCTCTTCCATTTCCCTTTCTCGTGACTTATTGGATAAGTTTTTTGTATAGGGTCGAGTCCCTTGCTTTTTGTTTCTTCCGATTCCTTGCTTTGATCAAAAGCATTGCTGGTCTTTGTTTGGTTCTTTTTTAGTCTCATCTGGTGAGATTTGTCCCATTTGCCTTGATGGCTGTTCTGTATTGGGTTCAGGCCCTTCTTGATTTATCTTAATCAAAATATATATGATATCATTAAAATGAAATTTAAGATATAAATAACTAAATTGGAATAATTCATAAACTATTAATTAGGTTCATTCCCATCATAGACTCTAGATCATGTCTCTAGTTTATTAAATGAGAGTATTTAATAAAGCTATTTGAGGTACAAAAGTATGTCATCAAAGCTTAGCAAATCATACATTTCATTATATCATATAGTTTAAGCACATTAGTGCTTCACTTCTTATAAAAATGAGACTTCAAAGTGACAAGATATTGCTCATCAAAGATCCAAATTCTATATAACAAGGGTGTTGATCATTTGGGATAGTATAATGTCAAAAATTATGTCTAACATTTTTGTTCTTCTTACAAACCCTAATGTGTGGGTTTGTGAACATCAAAAATCAAATAGGGTTAATGGTGTCTAGGTTATAGAGTTTTATTGGGATGTTATGTTTCTAAACATTTAAAACCTATTAAGTTCGTATTTGGCGACACTCTCTATCAATGTCCAGTTGTGTCTTCAAATATGTGTGCAATGAAATCAAAACCCCTTAGTCATCCACAATCAACTTAAGCTGTGTTTTCATTGTGTTCATAAAGGAAATGTGTCAACTATCTATTTTTAATTTCATCCATGTTCATGTTGTCGTCAACCTACCCTTTATATCCAACATGTTTATCAACCTCATATGTCAAATAAAATATTGATAATCCCTTGTTTGAGCATGTTGTTAGGGAGGATACTAGTGTGATAGAGTAAAAATATACACCTAATGTTATTGTGATAGATGGTGTGGTGGTTTTTGCTCCTACTTTAACGAGGATGATCTTTTTCAAGATGTTGTGTGATAGAGACTTTTTGTGACAAATTCCCTTATTCACCTAGTCATGTGCATTGGAGATTGTGAATTAAGGTTTGATGCACCTCATGATCATTATATTTTCTTTTTGAGAATTAGAGTGATGTTGCTATGTGTATGAGAAATGAAAAGTATTTTAGGCAATGACTCTAAAATCTAGAATTAGAATTAGCATAAAATGGTTATAAAAAAATTGAATATGAGGATTTTTATACAACTATTGAGGAAGATTTATAATATTGGGTAACCTAGGAAAAGAACAATACTGTCTATGATTGTTTTCTTATTTTCAATAAAAATTACGAGAAAAACATAGTTTTATTTTGTGAACTATACTATTCATTCCTATGTATTTCTATTCAAAACATAGCAAGTTAGAAATTATTTAGAATTTATACTTTAACTAGTTCTTAGTTGAGGAAGATTTATAATATTGGGTAACCTAGGAAAAGAACAATACTATCTATGATTTTTTTCTTATTTTCAATAAAAATTACGAGAAAAAAATAGTTTTATTTTGTGAACTATACTATTCATTCCTATGTATTTCTATTCAAAACATAGCAAGTTAGAAATTATTTAGAATTGTTGAAACTTGATAGCGTCGGTCAGATATAAATGATGATTGAATTTATTCATCATCATCATTTATATTAGATCGCTTTATCCAAGCATGGCTTCGATCTATATTTTTGAGAATATAAATTATATATTTAGAACAAATCGATTTCCAGATTGATATCATTTAATATGAATTGCCCTTGCTAATCGATTAAGTTCGGTTAAGGGACATGTTGACGTGTTTTTTATGACAACACCAACACAAAATAAAATGTCCAACGGTCACTCTATTCCCTCTTGATCAAAGTATTCCGCATGCTAAGATTGCGTGAAAGTTCATGCGTACAACTCCAAGGTTCCTTTTATTGTGAATAGACTCAGTTGGTTGATGTGAATATGCTGGGTATTCTAAGGGGACTTACGTAATTGTTCAACTTCGAAGAAAGGATTTTCAAATTTCGGGAAATTTGTCAATGAAGCTTGGGTTCTTAAACTAACCGGATAATGCTAAATATAAAAGGATATAAGGATTAGAGATGCTACCATCTACTCCTAAAGGGTGGAGGACGAGGATCGACTTAAACAATCTTCAAACCAGACTTTGCTTCGTCTCCCTTCGGACAACTTTGACAAAGTTGGTGCAATCTTCAAAAGATGAGTAAGATGTTCAAATTGTGATTCAACATGTGCACTCTATCACAACGATGCAAGTGAACACACGAATCGCAACCGAAGTTAGGTACTGATATTCTAGTTGACCACGCAAGGCGAACTTACCATCAGCAAGCCCGCTAGTGGTATGGATGAAAGAAGATATGCTCAAACCGCAACGCCACACTCCACAATTAACGCTACTTGCATAAAATAAAGTCTACTCTACTCTATCTACTTGAATTGGAAAGACGAACAAGCCTTGCTAGCTACTCACAATAGAAGATAGAACCACCAAACAATGATAAATCTTTATATTATGAGAGTGTTCACAACAACTTCTTACAAAGTCCTCAATGGGAAAACTTTCTTTCCTCTTCAATCTAAACTATGCAATCCATGCTATGCTACTTCTAAGTTCTATCTCCTAGCTATCTCTCTTATCTCTTGATCTAATCTAACATGTTACAAATGAGGGGGGATACCCCTTTTATAGTTGGCCTAGTCCAGCGGACGGTTCAGATTGAATTACAATAAAGGGCTCAGATTGAGCCACATATGCCCTAAAAACCGCCACAAAGAGGAGTGGGGCAGTGAATGCACAGAATATTCTCCACTCCTTTGCAGGAACCATTATCTGCAATTAATGCCCACTATCTTCTTCTAGAAGATTCTCGTCCAGAAACGTGTTCCCACTGTTCTACCTGCCGATTCTGTTGCGTTAGGAGGAGAGCGAAAGAGTCTCTAAGATCGTCTCCGCAGATAATAAAATTTGAAAGGATTTGACGTTCAGCCCTTCTGTTGCTTTAACTCTGGGACGCATTTCTTCTTTGTGACTTTCACATTTGCTTCTTTTGCATCACGTTCTTAGTGTCTTAGCCAAATCTTCATTGTCGTTTCTTCTTTCCAAAGTTGCAACGTTGTCTAGCTTCATCAAGTCCTCATGCCTTGGCTTCAACGTTCATCCTGCAAAACAAAAGAAGAGTATCAGAACACTTTATAATCTAAATTCACTTTACTTACCTTATTTCCATGTTCTGACCGCTTGATCTCCGGATCTTGATAGAATTCATCACTTTTCTAGCAAACTTTTATCATGGGCGTATCCACCACCTTGCCTAGAGTTTGTGCCTTAGTAAATATTTCATATTGAGGATGCATTTGAACGCTTGATGTTCGAGCTTCAGTTCATTTTCAAATTCTTCTATGCCTTGGACAAATTTCATCTCTGCCCTGTGAGTGTATTTGACATCTTGAGCTTTATTTTACCATGCCTTAGAAATTTTATCTATCCGGGCCTTAGGAAATTTGTTAAACGGGTGCTAGGCTAAAATCTTTGTCGAAACAACATGAGCAAGGTGTGGAAGAACCTTAAATCATCTCCCGGTGCCAAATGTCCAATACCCAGAAGAAATTTCCCCTTTGAAATCATAATTTCCATGTGTATCCAGATGAAGGGGTAAGTTTAATTTTTATTATTTTTGAAAAATAATAAAAATTACTAAGGTTTGCTCCATTTTAATTCCGGGCGTACTTCTTACCTATAGCCTCTACCTTTCAAAATCCTGGTGTTCCTCATATTTTTCCGAAGAATTTCCTCTAGCTTATATCACCTTGTATCTGGAAAGATTAATATTAATACCTCCTCTAGGCGCATCCCTTGTCTTTGCCTTTGCCTTAGAAAATAAAAATGTCTTCAACTCCATCTTGGGCGCACTTCACAAGGCCTAGTTTATTTTACCCACCTTAGAAATTTCCTTCAAGTCTCAGCCACTTAACTTCTACCTTGAGGACACATTTAGCTAGGCAAGCTTCAATTTTGATGCCTTAGGCATTTTTCCTATCATCTATCAATCTCCCCAAGGTTTTGGCGTATTTTGCCTAGGGAGTTTTCATTTCTCCTGAAGGCGCATTTTACATAGCCCATTCCTACTTTCCATGCCTTGGGCAAATTTTGCCAACCTTCTTGTTTGCCTTGAGGGCGCATTTTACTAGGGGGGCCTTCATTTTGACTTAGGCAAATTTGTAACACCTTCATGCTTGCCTTGAGGGCGCATTTTACTCCTTGAACTTCCATTTTTACTTGAAAACTTTTCTCAAGTCTTCCTCCCTCAAGGGTGCATTTAGAGGGGTGAGCTTCTACTTTCTTACTTAGAAATTTCTTCACCATGCTGCACTTGCTTAGGGCGCATATGGAAGGGTGTGCTTCCATTTCTCAACACTTAAAAACTTTTTTTAACTTTCACTTCCCCTGCTGGGCGCCTCTCCACCCTATGTGCTGCAATTTTTATAATCTAGAATATTTTCATAACACCACTCTCCCCATCCTTGGCGCATTTAGAGGGGTCAACTTCCATTTACTTGCCTTAGAAAATTTTCCTCAGCCTTATGTTACCTTGGGCGCATTTTGCCCATCATGCTTCCATTCTCAATGCCTTAGAAACTTTTTCATCATATAACCTTTGCTGGGCGCATTTGAGAGGTAGAGGATGAACTTTGTTTATGCCTTAGAAACTTTCAGCCACCCTTCTCCCTTGAGGGCGCATTTTGCATGTGCTACTTCCATTTTCAATGCCTTAGGCAAATTTTGAAGTGCCTTAGAAACTTTTTAAGCCTCCATATAAGCTTGGGCGCATTTCAAGGTGCTTTCTTTTGTTTTTGACTTAGAAACCTTTTAAGCCCTCACATTGCCTTGGGCGCATTTGAGATTATGTGCTTTTATTTCGTAACTTAGAAACTTTTCAAGCTTCATCCTTGAGGTGGGCGCATTTAGGTGGTCTTACTTGCATTTCATGCCTTAGTAGAATTTTGAAAGCACATAATCCTTGGGCGCATTTGACATGCCAAGCTTTTATTTTCCACACTTAGAGAATTTCTTAACTTCATGACCCTTTGGGCGCATTTTGAAGGTGAAGCTTTTGATTTCCACGCCTTAGATTTTTCAAGGCTTTCATCAACTTGACTTGGGCGCATTTCACCTATCCTCATGCCAGTTTCCATTCGTGGACTTAGAAGTTTCTTCAACGCCTCAACGACCTTTGCCGTCTATTTTTAGTAAATTTTGGAGGTGTGTGCCTTTTCATGGTTTTTTACCCGTTCTGACTTTGGTGTTGGCGTGATACATTCCTTGTGGCCTTGCTACCTTGTTTATACCTGTTGCCCAAGCTGATGTGCTATTTTTAGCTCCCATGCTATTTTTAGCAAACCCTAAAATTCATAGACCTCTGCAACTCTGATTGACTTGAAATTTGCTAGGCGTGATCCTCATTGCTTGGTGAACCTGTTTACATCTGCCCCTTGTGCTGACCTGCTATTTATAGCCATGTTCCAGAGACGACTTAATATAAATAGTAAGTGCTCGGATTATGCCCAAATTTTACCAGTAGATTGCCTGAAGGATGCTGATCGCAGTGGGATACCTTCATTTCTCGAAATTTTGGCTTTTTACCCTACATTTTAGGCATTGAAGATGGAAACCCTAATCTGACTTGCATGTGGCTCAAATGACCTTAGTTTGACTTGATTTTTGTCGCCTATTGCTCTGCTCGTGAAATTGAAGTGTCGGGGAGCCGCTAGAGTGAACCTGCTAAAAATAGTAAGTGCCTGGAAAGTGGTCAATCCGATGTCGGATGAGTTTGCATGTCACATTGCCCGAGGGATCTTAGAAAACCCAGAAAAACCCAGAAAACTGGTCTGCATGCGGGCACTGGCTAAAAATAGTAAGTCCCTGAAAACTGATCCATTATGTTTGCATGTCACACCACTGCGAAGCTCTCGCAAAACCCACATGGAATATCCGAACATGCGTTAAAGAACTCTGCATGCAAACCCTAAAAATAGCCTCTGAAGGCTAAACTTTGAAAGTGATCGTCTCGGTTTGCATGTTATATCGTTGCGAAGGTTTCGAGAAACCCAGAAGTAATCTCCAGACATGCATTGAAAAATCACATGTGCAAACCCTGAAAATGGCTCTTGAAGCCTGAACTGCCAAAAATAGCAGGTTGTCTGATCTTGCTCAAAATTTACGTGCAAGCAGCTGATAGTTACCTGGATGTGGTGGAATAGGCAAAATTCCAAAATCCTGCTGAAACAGTCCTCGATTGAGTACTTACTATAAATAGTAAGTTGTCAGAATTCAATGAAAATTCAGTGGGACTTTGCTGGATGCCTTGTAATCGCAGTACTAAGCTCAGATTCCAATTTGATAACCTGGTTTGACCTTAAAAAGCCTGAAGGATAGAAAACCCTAATTTCACAGACTTAATCAATATTTTAACCTGGGTCAAATGATGGGACATCCCTGAAAGGACAGAAAGATCAGAGAGAGAGAGGCAAAACAACCCAAAAAACCAAAGCCAAAAGACCAAAAAGGAGCAAAAAATTGGGGGTCCCCATTTGAATGGGGCGATGTGTGAAAAGGTCACAACAGGACACTAACTAAGACATGTCCCATGAGAGGACGTGTCTCCACTTCATGGAGACACGTCCTCTCATGAGACGTGTCTCTCTTGATACGTGTCTCTCACGAGCCGCGTCTCCCTAAAGGCGTGTCTCTCTAACATGGGACATGACTCCCCCTCTCCATATTTATGGGAGTTCCAAACATCAAAGCAGATAATTGAAATCAATAAATTACTTTGCTCTTGAGGATCGAAAACATACAACATAATTTTTCAGACTTAGTACTTCATAGATACATTCAAAATTAACTTGACATCAACCTCTTTATTTCTAGTTCAGATTTAAGAATATAATCTGATAGATTTGATCAAACTTAATAAGAATTTATACTTTAACTAGTTCTTAGTTGAGGAAGATTTATAATATTGGGTAACCTAGGAAAAGAACAATACTATCTATGATTTTTTTCTTATTTTCAATAAAAATTACGAGAAAAAATAGTTTTATTTTGTGAACTATACTATTCATTCCTATGTATTTCTATTCAAAACATAACAAGTTAGAAATTATTTAGAATTTATACTTTAACTAGTTCTTAGGACATGATCAGGTTGATAGGGACATGACCGCAACTAGATGGATGCAAGTGTTCTTGACAGGAAATCATCACACCCTTTTTATGAGACCACATAAAGTGGGATGCAACCATAAACACAATTGTGACCTAGGTTCTACAAATTTATCTTTGTCAAAAACTAATGCCTTTTTGTCTATTATGTTGTTGGTTTTGTTATGATCTATCTTGTTATCGTATATTGCCAAATCTAAGTTGTTGAAAGTTATTAATCTAGTAAAATTTCTCTAGCTTAGGATGAAAAATCATGTTTAAACATAGATAATTAGCTATCTTTGCTAGCAAGATGTCTAGTAAACATGACGATAACAAAATTCAGACAATATTAAAACATGTCCTAAGTTTATGAATCCCATTGAAACCTTAAGATCTTGATTAGTAAAGGTCAAGGTATTGGGAAGGTAAGTACTAGGTGGTTGATAGACTAAAACTATAGTTACCATGCAACTATTAGAACCAACTACTAGAACCAAATGTAGTCAACAAACAAGTCCTAATTAACCACTAGGATCCCAACCAACTAGAGTTATAATTATAATGGGGTAGTTATGGGATTATCAATTGGTTGAGAAGGTAGGTTACCATGTGGATGTTAAGACCATTTACCTAAGTTATATGAAGCCCACAACTTCATGTTGAACTGTCCTAAGAAATAGAAAGGAATGAGCTTGGAATCCATTGAAGGGACCCATGTGGATTCCTTAGGCTAAGTCTAACATGAAAATGGAAATGTCAAGGAATTATAACTTCTCAAAATCCATTGTGTGTTTATAGATGAACGCTGAATCTAATTATAAGTATAAAGGAACTTTAGCTAGACAATCAATTTTTCTAATGATCCAAACATGGTATCTATTAAAAAAAGGGATGCTTGGCTAGACAAGGTCCAAATACTAGTCAATAACCACTATATTGTTGACTAAATGGAAAGGTAGATGACCGTGCAATTATTAGGACCATATGTCATAGCCAAGTGAATCAATAACTTCATGATTAAACTATCTACAAGTTAGGAAAGTATGAGTTTGAAATACAGAGAGAAATAACCCCTTGGGTTCATGTTGGAAGAAATTGATTTATTGATGAACCAAAAACATCCCAAATAGCAACCTAGATTCAAGATACTTGGCATGGTCTGCATGACCCCCCAAGCTTACCACATCATGAAGGATGGTGGTAAGGAAGTACACATGGCATAGATTGGGATTGTGATCTCAATGTGTACCTCCTCTTGCCTTATCTTAGGTGATTAATTAGATATTGTAAGGCCTATTACCTAGCTAGATGGGCATGCATATCAGAAACCTTCAAGAAGTAGCAAGTGATATAGGAGAATTGATTTGTGGTTTATGATGGTTAATAGAGTTAGAAGCATAAATTTATGGATCTAGAGAGTTGAAAAGGATAAGTACCAAAATTTCGATGGTACTTACAAGGTAACTTGCCATGTTGTTAGGGAAAATTTATTATCAACGGATCATTCATGATTGGTGATTAGGTGTTTGAGCCTTGAGGAAGATCTAGTGAACTTGATTAACCCAAATGAACCAATTAAACCTAATAAATTATAGGATCTTAATAAAGCTAATGGAACCAAAAGAGCCTAAAGGAATTGGATGGACTTATGATCTTAAAGATACTTTAAGTAATTAATGAAATTTATGGGAAATGTTTTCATGTTTAATAATAGAGTTAGGATAAGAGTTGAACTAGAGACTGAAATGAGTTAAATGAGCCTTAGAAACCCAACTAGTTAATGTCAAAATGTTAGCGGGGTAGCTACCAAGTAGCCAATGACACTAACAAGGTAGGTTACCATATGGTAGATCTATTAGGACATTATTATAGCTAGATGATATTGATGTTGTAGCTTCGGGCTACATACTTCCGCCTTGATTGTTGGACAATAAATTCATATAGCGTAATGGCTATTCATTTATTTATTAAAGTGAAGAGGTGCTTCACTGGCAGCTAATATAATATTTAATTATTGTGAATAATTAAATTGGGCCGACCTCATTAAAGAAATAATATTTATTTCTTTATTATTACTATGAGGCCGACCTACTTGAAGAGTCACATTATTTTGTATTTATACAAGGTGGAGATTGCTCATTTCATCATCAAGTTCATTCAAGCAATTCACACTCCTAGAAGAAGTTTGCACTTGAGCAACTGATCATCATCTTGAGCAGCAGATCTTCATCTTGTGAAGTTCGTACTTGTGCGGCAGATCATTATCTTGATCAGCAGATCATCATATTGTGACTGCAGATTGATTTCATGGGGAAACATATTCATTCTGTATCTTCGCATCTAGGAGAGGTGCTATTGTTCATTGTATCAAATTCGGCCTTGTGTGGGCCTGAGTTGTAAGCAGATTTCAGCTCTTATTCCTGAATATATAAGTGATATATTTGCTGGGTTTTTCTCCCTTGAGTAGGAGGGTTTTCCCAGGGTATCTTGTGGTGTTCATTGTCTTATGTGCTGCAATTTCTGTTCATTGTATTTCTGATCCTAAAACTAACAGATGAATCCATAAACCCAAATCTTCTATTAAGTCTTAGTAAACGTTAGATAAGGATGGATATAGGGAATTTCAAGAGAAAAAAAAAATCTATGTAATGTTAAGATTTTGGCATAACAGTAGCTTGTGTCATTGGGACAGATAGTAGTAGCTTATGATAATAAAAATGATAAAATGATATGTAATTGAGAAATAGATAATGGAATTGGACTAGAGGTACTCATGAATCTGTGTGTTTACTATATCTAAAAATGAAACTAAATCTATGATTGAAAACCTAAAGTTAGATGTGAATGTGTATTGTGATTTAATAGTAGATGACATGGAAATTCAAGAGAAAATAGAAAAAATTCTATGCACTGGTGGGATTTAGGAACAATAGTAGCTTGTGTCATTAGGACATATTATAATAGCTATAGGGTTATGCCAAAGGGAAGTTATGGAACCTTGAGGAAAGGATAAAGGAATTGATAAAAGGATATGTAATTGAGAAACAGATAATGGAGGTGGACTCGATTACTCATGAATTTACATTTTCTACTGTATCTAGAAATGAAATTGAATCTGTGATTGAAAACCTAATGTTATATATGAATGTGTATTATGATTGACTAAGAAAGATGAATCTGAGAATAGGATTAAGTCCAAGATGGAACCAAAACCTTTGTGTCCAAATGAATTATCTATGAATCTTTTAGGGCAATTGACCATCTATATGAACATTTAGGGAATAGTTAGTGAACAAGATAATTAGATGTATCAAATAAAGTAGTAAAACTCGTGAAAAAACTAAACTAGTATTTAATTGAAAAATGAGGAACATGTATTCTTTTGACACAATGAAAATATTGAATGGATGTGTTATATTGTATGGTGTGAACTATTAGTTTGTTGTAACTAGTGCTTCATTGCCCATAGATTATCTACTTGAATCATTTAGACCTTGTTAATAAATGGGGAATATAGGGATTACATTGTTGGTTGGACTCACTTTGCTCCTTCCCACTAGATAGATGCAATTAGAATACTAGAATGCCTAGAAGATTTCATCTTGTAATTGTAACTAAAGTAGATTTATGTATATTAATTGTAACTATCTTAAAGATAGTAAATGTAACCTTCTAAGAATGATCTTTGAAACTATGTTGATGGTTAATCTATAAATGTAATTTAATATTTATGTGATGTACAAATATTTGGGTTCTTATTTTTTATTGGTAAAATAAGGATTCTATTGGAGCCCTTACCCTTGAAACACATAAAATGTTATATTATCATTTAAGGTTTAAGCCTATAGAAAATTATGCCCACAAAAATGATTACCCCAAAAATTCAAAAACAACCTAGTACATCATGGAGCAGTATTCCCTTTGGGGGTAATATTTTGCCAACAAAGTTTTAAATTATCTTCTACAACATTTTGTTTTCAAACGGTTGATAATCTTTCTTCTATAAACCTTGACATGGCAAGTATGGGTGCCACTATCATAGAAAACATTGGTTTGGGGAGTACCATCTGTAGAAGGAACACAAACCCATGAGGAATAGTGTGTGAAAGGAAAGCTGGGACTAGGTCCCCTATTGTCCGGTAATCAGGCTAATGTGGCCCTTATCAGGCCTTTTAAATAAGGCCTTGTGGTTAATTGTCGAGAGGTATTTAAAAAACATGTGACAAGTGAGCCAATTTTCTCAAATGTGAAACAACTTTTGGTGGATTTGGTGACATCCTATAAAGTAGATAAGGAGAATGCAGTGGTTTTGGATTCCCAAATGCAGCATTTGAAGATTATACCATGCACATGTGAGTGTTTAGTCCTCTCACTAGGTAAGGAAGTCCTTTATGGGTAAGACAAGTTCTCCAAGAAAATTTTAGTTTATAAGCTCTATACTCTAGCCTAGACTTTTGGATTTACATCCATGGATTTCAAAATGTTGGTAAGAGAAGATTAAAGGCACAATTTAGAGATGTATCTTAGTGCTCAAGGATTTTTTGTGCTATTGTGTTAATCTTTAGAAGATAGATCCTTTATTTTCAAGAACAGACCATGGTTCTTGAATTTTTTTTTGTCAAACCATGGTTCCCAATTTTTAATCTGATGTCTGAGACATTTTCAATTATACTTGTATGGTTTTAATTTCATTATCTCCCTCTATAGTTCTAGGTGGATGTGTGTCTCCAAGGTATAGGAAATATGTTAGGTATATTTTTGGCCATTGACCCTAAAATGGATGGCTTGATTCATTCAAAATCAACAAGAATCCAATTGGATTTAGACATCTCCAAAATTTTAGTTGATGAGATATGGCTTACTGTGGTAGATAAGATATGGAAAAAGGTATTAGATTGTGGAACTATATATTTTTAGATGCTAGAGGTGCTTTCAAGTAGGGCATATAGCATCTAAATGCAAAGTGGAAAAACCTAAAAACTCAAAAAAGGTGACATAGTGTCCACTTCTCTCATCTATCTATGAAATCCTCAAATCCAAATTCCTCTAATATATTGGAGGAATCCTCAATTGATGGCTCCCAATATAGTCGAGAGAACGATGAAGCCAATAATCAATTGACTTAGGAGGATAAAATTGCAAAGGCAAATCATTCGCCTCCAAAAGACATAGCTATTGTTAAATCTTTTCTAACATAGGAAGAACAAAATAAGGAGGATTCATAAAAAAGAAGCAAAAGTATAGATTTGAAAAGTAATAAAGTGGAATGTTCATAGGATAATAAGGTTATTGCAAAATCAAAGAGGGATTCTCCTCAATTTGAGAGACGGAAGTTTCCTTCTCTCTCATTTAGATATCTTATTATTGCTTGGAATTCTGAGTTATTACAAGTTGAAGAATGCGATATAGGTATGAATATTCCAAAACAATTATAAGACACAATAAATCAATTTGTTTCTACTTCGCCTAAGTACTTCTTCAAAATATAAGGAGGAGAAAACTACTAGTTAAATAGAAATACTGCAATTAAAAGAAAGCAAACTTTAAGACATATGATTCTTAGGTCAAACAAGAAAAAAAAGGCAAGGCATATGTTATATAAAAGATAATTATTTTTATTTTTTTATTTTTAGCAAAATAAAATAAATCAGTATGTTAGAATTCTATAAATTTGTTGCTCAGATCGAAGCCCCATAAATAAACCCTTGCTTGCTTGGGGAGGCAACACCATGACAGTTAAAAGCAATCACACAACCCCCCAAGCATAACAAAAGGGAAAAGCATGATGCAAAAATTCTAGATACGCAAATCCAACCGAGTGAGTCCTAGCAGCCAACCCAGGTTCACCACCTGCCACAGACACATTGACCATCCTCAGTGAAAATTCATTTTTGTTGGGCCAATCTGAGCTTGGTCCTCCAACCACATCTGCAAGCACAGGACAGATAGAATTACCCACCACTTTCCCTTCCTTGGAAGGGTGAATTATCACCACTAGATCTGTCACCGAACTCTGCCAAGCTCCTAAAAATCCTCCTTAGTAAAGGTGGGCACCGTGGCAGTAGTTATTACTCCTGACCACCCATCCAAGGAAAACCACATGTTTGTCCACATCTTTCCACTATACTAACTGGATTACCAACTTGTTTGGTCAACCGATCCAAATTGCTCTTCCAATGCTCAGAGAAATTTCTTTTACCAGATCTCTTACATTATCATCCAAAAAAATCCACATCTACCTGAAGCACCATATATAGAATCTAATAAAAAAGTTCCTCATTCTAGACCATATTAGCCAATTCGCTTGAAAGTCTCACGAGATGGACGCGCAGGCCCTCAAGTCTCTAGTATTTCCAATACCTTCTGAACCAAGCGCCACCCACTTTACTTATAAAGTTGCAGCTGAATTCATGATCTTGAGTTTACTAGTTACAAGTTATTTTGGTCAATAAAAAAAAAATGTAATAATTTTAATGTAAATAAAATATAAATTGTTATCATTATTTCATCATTAAGTGAGATTATGTTAAATAAAATGATCTGCACCTCAACTCCCTTCTAAATCAACCATTGCCAATCACTAAATAAACAATCTTACATAGACATAAGGGAATAACACGACATGGTAGAATGAACACAACCAGCAATTTAATTTTTTTTTGACTTTCCCCGAACCATCCACCTAAGCCAAAGGGGATCAAAGGAGGCCAAAACCTTATCGGGCAATCATTTCACCCACTTGCTGTAAAAACTACTGTCACCACTCCAAATCCCACCTTTTGGCAACTCATTTTTCCCTTATTTTTATCAAAAAAATAAAAAATGATAAATTTTATATTATGCTATATTTTCATTTATTTTAAGTGAGATATCAAATGCAATTGATCACCAAGGACTATCACTAGGTTCTATCCCAAACCAGGGCAAAGAAGATGGATCTGAGCTCATTTATGTTGAAAGGGATATTGATTAATTATAGCATTTGTAAAGCTGAGTTTGTGAAAAGAACTTGGAATCACTTGAGCAATTTCTAAGCAAACAATCCAACCTTCAACATTTTCTAACCCCTTCCTAACCTTTTCTGCAATCCCTCTATAATCAATAAGGACTTGCATTTCACCATCAAATTTTGAATTCCTTGCTTCACTGCCAACTTTAATTATTTCAAAAGAGATTGTATTTCCAGTGAAAGAGCCGCGAGAATCTATAATTATACAACCACCTCTAACATTTGTTAGATTGTTGCATGAAACACCATCAAAATTTAATTTAAACTCAAAGTATTGTTTAATGGGGGTTGTCACTTCACTTTTCATTTTGAAGGATCTTTCTTCTCTCTTTCACCTCTTATACCAAGGAAATTTTGGGTTCTATTTTAGTTTGTATGTTAAAAAAAAAAAATTAAGTTGAAAATATATCAAAGGTACTTAAAATATTAAAATGCATTATGCTTGATATTGTGATTTTACTTTATCTTAACATACTAACTCTAATTTAGGTGGTGAATCTAATTATGGAAAACCACTCGTGGTCATTGTTTGTTTTTAGGATTGGGTATAGTTTCATGAACAATAGGAATCAACTAATGGTTTCCCTATCTTCCATTGAATCAAAATACAAAGATTTTACTCAAACTACTAAGGAGGTTCTTTCAATTAAGAGAATTCTTTAAGGTTGGGTATGCCACAAAAGATCCAACTCCATTGTATTGTGACAATTGAAGTAAAATTTTCCTTCAACAAAGATTCTACTTTTTGATGTTAAAACAAAGCACATTATTATTTAATTTCACTTCATTAACTGGATAATTTTTTTTTTTTTGTTCTAGTGAAGTTTAAGTAGCAAATTTTTTCACAAAACCACATTATAAAGAAAAATAATTTATCATTGCAATAATTTGGCTTGACCCATACATATAAAAATAGGATGGATTACTCTCTCTTGCTTGCCCTAGTAAAGATTAAGGGGATGTTAGAATTAATATATTTTTGGTCATTATAGTTCTATTTACTAGGTTTGAACTTATTTATTTTTTAGGAATGTTTATACTCAATTACTTTTTCTTCACTAAAGTGACTAGGATTATTATTATTTTGTATTTATTTATTAAGTTATATTATCTAACACCTCTTATTTGTTAAATTATAGCTAAGATTCTTTGGATGTAAGTCCTTTCTTAGGTGTTTTAATATTCTTTACAAGGAAGATTAAAATATTACTCATTTCTTTTGCACATATGTTTGTGCATTATGAGAAATAAGGTGTAAAGTCAAAAATATAAATACTTTGAATAACATACATAATTCTTCTTTTTGCCTCTATAAAATAGAGGTTCTTTATCTATTTTATGGAAGGAGATACTTAATTATCTTGTTATCTTAAAAAATCTAATAATTTGTGTCAAGAAGATATTGCAAAAGATCTCAATTTTCATCTCCATTAACATGTGTGGATTTCATGCATCAAACAATTTCCCACTTCAACAATCTTGTCTCACATTTGTTGTGGTATGAAATTATTTAATTTATTAGTTAATTTTATTTTATTAATATGATAAAATGTTTTTTGGCACAACATTGAGTTCCTAATGCAAAGAGTACTAGAGAGTAGCTAAGGAGGGCACACACTTGAGGGCTTGGCAAGTAGTAGAGCATGTTGGATGTGGTGTATATTTTCCATGTTTAATAGTCAAGATGGGTTAATTGGTGTTATTTTAGGATTTTCTATTTTTTCCTATGTTTTAAAGCACTCATACTTATCTTTTATATGTTCTTTATTCAATGTGTAAAATCACTTTGAATGTGTCTATTAATATTCACACATGCTTAAGGAGGAAGTTAGAGTTTTTTCTTATTGTATTGGTGAATGATTTGGATCTATGCAATAGAGAAGAATCATAATATGCTTGATTTTTACTTTTATGGGTTTTCCTAGGTTAAATAATGCATATTGAGGGTTGCTTTCTATTAATTATATAATTTGCATCAAATTGTAGATGCATTGCTTCTTTTGAATATGCTTATTAGAATTTTTCTCTCTACATTTGGTTTCAAAGTTGGTGTTTTAGTCTGGCTTGGGGAGTGAGTTATTTTTGCTTGTAATGAACTTTGTTCTAGGGGAGCTATGTTTGTGAGGATCTTTGTTTGAGTCAAAAGAATTATAGGCAACACAAGGATAGAGATAAAAAATCAACAAAAGGAATTTTGTTATGGATGATCTTATTGCTAATAGAGATTGGTGGATTGTTGAGAGATCACTTTTAGGTGTTGCGTTTTTTTGCTATTGGTCACTTGGCTTCGACTTACTCTTTCTTGCATCGAAAGGGTGTAACAAATTCGTGGAAGGATTCTAATGATGATCTCTTGAGTGTTCCGATTTCTGATTCTCTTGTTGTGGCTTCCCCCTAGACTTCTGTGGAGCCTATTGCTCTTGACACGGTTTTGGGTTGTCCTGTTGCCCTTGGTGGTTCTCCTGAGTGCGCTCCTACTGCTCCTCCAATTGCTTATATCTTGCCCCAAGTTTCTGTTGGGTTTGGTGGTTGTTGCTCTCTAGATTGTCCTCATGTTCCCCCCTCATGTGCCCTTGGTCTCCCTATGGGGGAGCCCACTACTCTCCCTTGCAGTGGGTGTCTAGACGATAGTATCGCTTGGACTGTCATTCGTAGAAGGCTTAAAGGACCCTCCTCTACCTTTTCCAATTCTCTTTCTCGTGACTTATTGGTTAAGTTCGTTTGTATAGGGTAGTAACCCTATCTTCTTGTTTCTTTCTAGTTCCTAGCTCCAGTCAAAAGCTCTATTGGTCTTTCATTCTTTAGCAAAAGGAATTTGTTTAGTAACATTGTTAAACTTGAGGTAAGCATTGTAAGTGGTGGGTGCAATTACTCTCATGTTCCTAAAGTAAATAATATTACAAACTAGGCTCTTACACTTCTTGTTTAAAAGACAATAATGTGGCATTAGTGGATGGGGTGTATAGGAGAGAAATGTCTTTGAGATTTAAAAACAAAAGGTATGGCTAAAGAAAATTTTGATTGTCCATTAGACTGATTTTTGTGAACATTAGGTATTTGGAAGTTAAATTTCCTAGTATTGTTACAAGATGAGAAGGAATTTTACATTTAGTGCATATTGATATTTTTGGACCAGCAAAAGTTTCATTGCTTGAAAAATCTATGTTTAATGTTACTTTTATAGATGATTTGTCAAGAAGGACCTTAGTATTTTATCTATAAAATAAATATGAAGTTTTCAACAAATTTAAAAATTTGAAGGCTTTAGTAGAAAAGCAAATAGAAAAGAAAATAAAGACTTTTAGAAGTGATTATGGTGGAGGATATTACTTAGATTGTTTTGAGCGGTTCTACAAGTAGTATGGAATAGAACGACAAAATACCACTCCCTATATACATCACAACAAAATGAAATAGTTGAAGGAATAAATGGAACTTTAATGGATAAGGTTCAAAGCATGCTTAGTTGTGCAAGTTTTAACAATAAATTATGGGAATAAACAATAACTACTACTTATTATCTTATCAACAGGTCACTCACCTAAACTTTGTTGGATAAAACTCCATAAGAAACATAAACTAATAAGAAACCCTTTGTCAAATATTTAAGAGTTTTTGGTTGTGATGCTATATATATATACACGAAACTAGACTATAAATCACCAAAGTGTATTATTTATGAGATGTAATACCAGTGTTAAAGAATATAAATTGTGGGGCTCACAAACAAAAAAATAGAATGATGTAGTCATAATATAATATTCAAAGGAGGAAAGAGGGATCCAAAATAGGAAAAATAGCTAGAGAAATAATCTCAAAGAGATCATGTTGAAGTAAAAGAGAGTAATTCTATCTATAAATTAGAAACAACTAGACAAGATGAATCAAACAACAAGTTGGTAGAAGAGAATGTGGAACTAGAAAATGTAGTATTTAAGAGGATAATATTTAGAGGATGCAAAACTAGATATTTCAATTTTGAGGAGATTATATTGAGTAAGAGAAAAAGTAGAAAGTATAGAGACCTCAATTTTCATTATGCATTTCTCTTATTGGCTCTATATATTACTAATGAAGACCACAAGACTATTAAGGAAGCACTTGGATCAAATGAAAAAAGTTTTGGAAGGACATGGAGGAAGAAATGAAGTCCTTATATAAAAATCAAACTTGGGATTTGATTAAATTACCTCTTGAAATAAAACTTGTTGGTTGTAAATGGTTAATTAAGAAGTACAATGCATAAGGAAAATTTGAGAAATCTAAAGCTCATTTAATGGTAAAGGGATTCTCTTAGATAGAGGGAATTAACTTTGGAAAAATAAATCCTCATGTTGTAAAACTAACTTCAATCAGATTTTTGTAAGCTATTGTTGCTTTTTATCTTGAAATTGAACACATGTATGTAAAGATAACTTTTCTATATGGTGAGCTTGAGGAAGAAATTTACAAGGCATGGTCAAAATGTTTTAAGCTGAAAGGTAACTTGGAGGTCTTAATGTGTAAGCTGAAAAATCTCTCTATAATTTGAAGAAATCTCCAAGAATGTGGAGCAAAAATTTGACATTTATGTTTTGAAACTTACGTAACTTGGGTAGATTGTAGCGAAGCTAATCCATGTGTACATTTCATATAGAAAGATGGAAATTTTGTTATCATAGCGTTTTATGTGCAAATGCCATATTATTAATTGATAACAATAACGCAATTATCAGTTTAGTTAAGTCTTAGCTATCTTCACAAGTTAACATAAAAGATCTTAGTGTTGCAAAATTTATTACGTGTTTGAAAATTTAAAAAATTGTGTAAATAGAAAACTGTGTTATATAAAAAAAATGTTGAAATGATTTTGTAGAGATTTAGCATGTATGATATTAAATCTATGAGTAATCCATTTCTTATTAATAAATAATTGTCTACTAAATAGTTTCCTAACACAAAAGAGGGAATTGAAGAAATATGCTGGGTGTCTTATATTAGTGTTGTTGGTAGCCTCATGTATCCAATGATTTGCACTAAACCTAACATTGCACATACAATAAGAGTTGTGAGTAGATATATATCCAAACAGATATCTATGTGGCACCTCAAATGATGCAAAGAAGAGCCGGTGAAAATAAAACTTTCAATATACATGGTTTTAAGGATTTTGATTGGGCTAGAAACATTGACTTTTGAAGATCTATTAATGGTTATGTATTCAGTCTTTTTGGAAGAGCAGTAATTTGGATGAGGAAAAGGTAGGAAATAATTGCATTATCTATAATATTGACAGCAACTCGTGTATATGGTTAGAAAAGTTGAGCTCAATAGATGGTTTGTTACAAAAGGTGATAATAATTGACTATGATAGTCATAATGCAATATGTTTAGTTGAGAATCCTGCCTATTGCTTGGTCAAAGCATAGTAGAGTACAGTTTCATTTTGGGAGAAAAATGGTTGAAGGCAAATGGATACTGTTAGAAAAAGTTAGTACAAAAAGAATATTGTGAATTCACTGACAAAGGCTATGAATGTTGAGAGCAATTTTCTTGATCTAGGAAATCAATGGGTATGGCTGTCCTCAGCAACTAACATTTTAAAAGAGTGTGGTTCTTATGTAAAGTATTCAATAAGTAGAAGAATGTTGGATAAATATTGTATATTTTTCATGTTTGATAGTTAATATGGAATTAACAGATTTTTTCTATTTTTGACTATATTTTAAACACTCACGTTTATCTTTTTCATGATCCATACAATATGTCAAACTAGTTTTATACTTTTATGTGCCTATTAATACCTGCACATGCTTTAACAGTAAAGTGAAAGTCTTTCTTATTGAATAATTAAATTCTATACAGCAAAATTTTACTTTTTTATCCATTAGATTTTTCTTAGATGAATTATCACATAATAAATTTTGATTTCTGTTAATTCTGTAATATACAGAAGATTGTTTACACACTACTTTTGAACAGGTATTGCAGAGAAGGCCGCGTGTAGACTGGTTGATTTGAAGTTGTGAAGTTCCTAAACAGGGTGTGGAGAAGCTGTGGGGACTGCCACGGGAATAGTGTGATCATTTGAAGGTTGCAAAGAGTTAAAGTTTGTGGGCAACATTTTTTTGAACAACATGGATTATAATTTGGTACTGGTGTTTGAGAGGACAGTGCTGAAGGGCGCATCAATCGAGTTACTGAGGAGTGAATAAGTGCGCAAGTACAAGCGACAGGTAGGCTCTGGCAGATCGCTCACTACGATCCTATAGAGATCCAAAATCTCCTCTCCTATATGATACAGTCTTCTTAAAATTCAATTGTAATTTTGAAAAAAAAATCTAGGTGTAACCTTATATTCCTATACCATTCTTAAGTACATTTTCTGCATAAATTTGAGCAGTTGGAGTGCTTTCATGCAAATTTTTAATTATGCAAAAAATATAATTTGAAATCTATATGTATTTTAGTGAAACAGCTATTATTTACGAATTGAAAATAGACTGGAAAAAAAAGAGTTGGAAATAAGCAGCAACTGCATATTAACAAAAATGTCACATGACTCCACAAATATCTTTTCTTCTTTTTAAAAATTTGTTTACAATTTTTCTCTTCAAATTTTACTTGCACAAATTGTTATTAATACTACTATGCTCAAAATTTTGTTTTCTTTGTGGGTGCTACCTAGCCTGTGGATACAGTTTGGTGAGAGACATTTTTATAGAAGCCATTCATAAGTATGTAATCTTATCAATCTCCATTTCTACAGTTTACAGTTTCAATTATTGTTACAGTTTACACTTCTAATGAGTTTTTGGTTTAATATATTAAATCTATTTTTCGTGAATGTTTAACCTGCACATACGTTCAGTGAATAAGCTATCCCTCGTTAACCAATATCTTTAAAATTTCATATCTCAAGCCCTACGCTGGGATTTGTTCCATTGGACATATTATTGGTTTTAAATAATTAAAATTTTTAGGCTGCAAGAGACCACCACCAAACTCAATAACAGGTCATTGTTAACATTTCTTAAAGGAATTAGTTTCATAATACTATAAATAAAGCAAACAAGAAATTGTGTTGTATTGCAAAAATCCAAGTACAAATTTTAATGAAGACATTAAATTCTGATTACAGTTCTCAGTTTGAAATATTGATCCCTATGTGAATGAATTTACGTTTTATATTCACTCTATTTATTTACATTCACATTCATTATAACACATCAAATTGAACAATTTTAATGTATTATCCATCTAGATTGTTCATGGTCAGAGAGGAATTGTTGCTCCAAGCATCAAATACATCAATGGACTTTATCTAGTTTATTGTTATCCAGTTCTACTCTCTTAAGGAACAATCTTATGACCTAAATATTAGTGCAGCTTTCTTGATCTTTCTCAAGACAATTCCAGACCATCAAGTAGAATCACCATCATAGAGTTTCCTGTAGAACCAATTTTAAGCTTGGGATTTTGAATTTCAATAACTATACAAGGTCTTGAATTTTGCACTAAAAAGTAGAAAATTTCCTTATTTTTATAGCATATCAATTGATTTTACAGTCCCAAATTTAATATATCATATCATTCAATTTTATTTATCTAAAACAAGCAGAAAAGTAGAAAATTTCCATATTGAATTTTACATCAAAAAGTAAATTTTTTTCCCATTTTATTGGTTTTATTTTTTAACCATGAAATGGTTTCACCAAACCATCTACATAAATTTGTTTCTAGATCCTTGGTTTCCCTCACCATTTGATAGTTTTTCCTTAAATAAATCTCCCATTTCTGTAGTTTTAGACCTCACGTCTCTTCCCTCCTCATTATCCATAACCATCTTGATAGACTTGGAAACATCACTTTTAGTAATAGATCCATCAGTTCCTCTCTCCACTTCAACACCCACTTGCAATTGCACAAAAGCCTCATTCCACAAATTGTCTATTTACATACAAAATGCCTCTCAAGAAAAAAGCTTAGAATTTTTTTTGGACAACAGCCCAATTAGACAAGAGAACAAGAGGAACTCATCTTGGTCCATTGGAATATCGAACCAAAATAAATCTGTGGTGTTGGGGTATTCATTTGATAGTGTACATTCATGAACATTGACCAACAATGGGGATGGGTCCACCAAAAGAGGGCTATTTGGCAACATTTCAAATATTCTGTAGTATGAATGCTGATTTGCTTCACCAACTCCCAATATTTGAATGTTTGTTGTGGTCCGATTCGTATATAACAACCAATAAGTCATAGCTTTCACAACATTAGAGTGGTTTTATATGGTTAAATTCTTTTTATTTACTAGTTGTTATCCAAATTTTGTCTAATATGCATTATCTAGATTTTTTAAGAGTTATTTTGAAGTGACTTAATATTATCAATTTGGTCGTTTTAATGTAGGTACCAACAATATATTCTTTTTCATGGATAAAACTACATACCATCGAATTTTTCAACATAGTTTCTTAAATTTCACTTCAATGCTTTCACAAGATGGCATAGGTGAAAATGTGTTCTCCTATAATGGTGGCTATTACCCAAAGTCTAATCCTAGTACACAAGTGAATAATGAAGAAGTAATATAAAAAGAAAATTTGAACTAATGAAGTAGAAGTCAAAAAATCAATTTCATGTACCTCAAATAAAAAGTAGTGCTGGAGCGTTACAAACACAATGGTTCTAATTGAAGCTAAACAAATTGAGAGAGAAACACAATCAAGTGGCAGTGCAATTAGAAAAGCATTAAATTCCATTGAAAAGTGGAAAATTATTCAAGAATATTGTTTTGCTCTTGGTATTCCTTGTACAACCAACCAATAACGAGATTGTAGGGAGCATATTCAATCTGATTACAAAAGAATTAGAGACTGAACATAATACTCCATTTGGGCATGATAGTTATAGGAATATGACAAGTCAAGAGAGGGTTGAAACTTACTACAAAGTTCATTGCTGAATTTTATGATGCAATGGAGACCACATCTATTAAAGATCGAACCATCAATATAGGAAATATCATTACTAACTCTTCTGATACAAGTTATGCATTTGATGAAAACAATCTTCTAAATGAAGATGAGCCATTCCATGAGCCTGAAACACCAAATTTGGAAAGTTATAACCATTCTATAAATGGTATTGAAAGGGACAAACAATGCACAAGGAAAAAATGAAAATCAATTTCTAATGCAATAGGCATGAAGGTTGTTATTGTTGACAACAATAGGTTGTTAATTTATACTTTACAAATGTCTAAGGAGGGATGCATGAAGCACCATGAACAACACATGAACAAGGATGATTTGAATGAAGAAAGGTTATTGAAACTTGAAGAGTAGAAAATTAATGTCCAAATGAGCACGATTTCAACACTAAACAATAGTGGTCAAGCAATGTTGAAAATCAGCCAATCATATGCAAAAGAAGATTGATTTTGTATTTGTTAGCAGTATACAACTATAAAATAAAATAAAGAAGATGTATAAAACTGCTTATGAAAAAAGTGCATCTTTTTTAATAGTAATATTTATCTTTTTGGTATTTGTAGTTGCATATTTATTCTTATACTTGCATCTTTTTGTACTGTTTTGTCTACTTACATAAAGCTAGATAGTTGATATACATCATTCCGTGGTTCCATAAAACATCTTTAAAATCTACTTTGAGTCATAAATTGGGGGCAATGTATGGTCAATTTGATCGACCTCAATTTTTTTGTATGTATTTTTTTGACTAAAAGAGGGGTAAAAAATCATTCAAACCAAAATAAAGCAGTACAAAGCAAGGGCATTACACACCCCTGTCAATCTCCACTAAGTGGTCCAAATTTTGTGACAAATCCGGGGGTAGTTGACCCCTGTCCACAATGTTCCAATTCTGCAAATGATCAGAAGCCCATTTGGCCAAACAATCCACAACTCCATTCCATTCTCTAGGAATGTGATAGAAAGTAATAGATTCCAAGGAAACACACAGATGGAGAATCTATTTTATAATTACAGCCAAATGCCAACTGACATCCTCTAACTGTTGCCTCTTTAGCAAATTCACCACAACTTGAGAATTAGATTCACAAATGATCTGTCTCCACCCAAGAGCGCAACCACGCTCCACAACATATAAAATGGAAAGAGTCTCCATCACATTGTTAGTATGTAGACCCTTATAAACAAAAAAGATAAACTCAACAGTCCCAAAACTATTTCGCCCAACACCCCCAATACCAGCATGACCGAGATTTCCCCGAGAAGAACCATCTGTGTTGATTTTCAACACACCCTAAGGAGGAGGACACCAACGCCCCTCCCTATTTATCTGTCAAAGAGGATGTCGATATCTATTTCTCATGATCTAGCCAACACCCTGCATAGCACCACTTTGAAGAGGAAAGTTGAGACGAGTGCAACAGGCAATATATCTCGGATCCACACCCTTAGCCAAGTCACACTTAGCCGAAATAGTTTTTCCCAAAGAATGAAGAATTTTCCACCACAAATGTTGAACAACCAACTTCACATCTTGAAAAATCCTGCAATTCCTCTCTAGCCAGATATGCCAAATAATAAAGGTCGGTCCAAGAGCCCAAGTAACTTGAAGAAAAGAAGTCTTAACAGGGGCCTTCCCCATCGGGCAAAGAACTCAACCAAAGAAGAGACATGCTAGCAAGCTTGATTCCACACACCCCACCATAAGTGCCATAGCTCCCTAGAGAAGGGACATTGGAAGAAGAGATGAGAGACACTCTCCTCACTATTACAACACAAAATACACATCGAGGGACCCTGAAACCCTCGCTTGCACAAGTTATCCCAAGTAAGACACTGGTTTTGGACCACCGGCCAAATAAAAAAATTGCACTTGGGCCAAGAAAATTTGTTCCACATGTGCTTCTACCAAGGAACCTCAGTATCCCCAAACATCTGCCTAACCAACTCTCCATAACCGACTGAAACAAAGTACTTTTTAGATAAATCACTGTTACTCCAAACCAAGGCATCCCGCCTCTCCAAGGTATTGCATTCACACGATACAAGAATCTAAGCCAACTCTTGCCTATCCTCCTCTGACCCTCCTAGCGGCCAATTCGAGGAGTGCTTCCATCTAAGACTAGCAGCCAACCCAAGATTCTGAACAGTCTTATAATGCTCAATCATATTCCGACCTGCAGCAGTAAAATGTTCACAAAGAGGTTGGAGGTGAGGGTAAGCATAAAGAATAAGAGGATGACCATCCCAAGAATCCCACCAAAAAAGAGCCTGAGAACCTATTTGATAGATCCAAAATAGCCCCTTCTTAACCAACTGAGCCCCCGATTTCAGAGTATGTCAAATCATAGATCCCCTTCCTTCTAAAGGGAAACAAGGAACATCAAAAGTGTCAACATCTTTAAGATACTTGTGGGTGAGAATGCGATCCCAAAGTTGATGCTAACTAGTACACCAACGCTAATATAACTTGGCTGCAAGAGCTTGCCCATTCAAAACGATAGAATGTAAGCTGAGGCCCCCCTCTTTCTATGGCTTGCACCCAATTTCCCACTTAACAAGACTCCACTTAGTCGTCTGCAAGTTACCACTCCAAAGAAATTGTTGCGAGAGCATCAAATTCCCTTAGGAAATACAAAGGAGCTGCTTGAACAAAGCACCTGTAAATAGGGAGATCTTGGATAACAAACTTCAAAAGAGTCACTCTTGCAGCAGTAGATAGCCAACGATGAGTCCAATGAGTGACTTTACTATGCAGCTTATCAAGCAAATTTTGCTAGAAAGACCTAGGCTGCCTACCAACAACAAGAGGTATTCCTAGATAGACAAAGGGAAGAGACCCAATCTGAAACCTCAAAATATTAGTAATCTGTCATTGAATAGCTTGAGGAGTATTAAAAAAGTAGATAAACGACTTGTGCTCATTGACTTTTTGACCCGAAGCAACAAGGTAAATATCCAAAGCCCGCCTAAAAGAAATAGCCTCCTGAAGGCGAGCCCTCCCCATAAGAGAAGTGTCATCCACAAACTGAAGATGAGAGCTGTGGCAGCTCATTGCCTCAACACCAATCTTGGATCATTCCCTGGGAAACCCGAGACTTAAGAAATCTGCTCAGATCCTCAACCATAATAACAAACAGATAAGGGGAAAGAGGATCTCCTTGACAGATGCCCTTGGAAGCCCCAAAATGCTCAAAACGTTCCCCGTTCATAATAATAGAAAAAGAGGAAGAGGTAACACAACTCATAGTCCAATTGACCCAATTTGGACTAAAACCAAAGTCTAAGAGAATTCTCCGCAAAAAACGCCACTTAACTCTCTCATAAGCTTTGGCCATATCAAATTTGATGAACATAGATTTCTCCTTAGAAGTCGCCATAGAGTGAATAACTTCAGAGGCAACCACCACCCCATAAAAGATTTTTCTACCAGCCACAAAACCCCCTTGCTCCTCAGAGATCACATAAGGAAGTCAAACTTTGAGCCTCTCCGCAATCAATTTAGTAATAATTTTGTACACCACATTACAAAGAGCAATAGGTCTAAAGAATTCGAGTTGATCTGCAACTTCCTTTTTAGGAATGAGAACCAAAAAAGTAGAGTTCAAAGCTCAAAGCATTTGCTTACTGCGAAAAGATTCTTTGGCAACCTCTAACAAATCCAAACTTATGAGATCCCAAAATTCATGAAAAAATTCAACAGGAAATCCATCCGGACCTGGAGCTTTACCTTTATTCATCCCAAAAACAACCTCTTCCAATTCAGACAAAGAGATTGAGCAGATGAGGAAATCATTCATCTCATTGGAGATCAGGGAGAGAATGTAGGCAAGGATCAAATTCTCCTCATCTTCTGCAGGGGGTGAATCTTTGGAAAAAAGAGTAGAATAAAACTATCTAGCCTCACGAGACAAAGCTTGCAAAGAAGATATGTGGATACCTTTTGCATTAACCAGAGAGGAAATAAAACTCCTATTACGACGAGCCTACACAAAATGATGGAAGAAAGCAATATTCCTATCCCCTTCCTGAAGCCAATCAATCCAAACCTTTTGCTTCCAAAAAATCTCCTCTTGGAGCTCCCACTCCACAACTCTCACAGCCTGGAATTCTGCTTTACCTAAAGCTTTCGAGAAATCATAATCTCGAATTTGGCAAGTAGTCTCATCAAGGCGCGCCTAAGCATTCCTCTTCATAGCCTTTAGGTTGCCAAACCTCTTGGAGCTCCCACTACACAACTCACATAGCCTGGGATTCCGCTTTACCTAAAGCATTCGAGAAACCATAATCCCGAATATGGCGAGTAATCTCATCAAGGCGCGCCTGAGCATTCCTCTTCATAGCCTTTCGGTTGCCAAAACACAACCTATTCCATCTCTTAAAGTGAAATTTGACATATTGAAGTTTCTTAACAAAGGTGTACATAGCTGTACGATAAGTAGGGCCTCCATCACGCCACCACTGAGCCATAAGATCATGTAGAGAAAACTCCCGAAGCCACATAAGTTGAAACTTAAAAGGAGGATTCTTGGGAAGTGTAAAGGAAGTTACTGAAAGTTTAATTGGCCAATGATCATAACCCCTCCAATCAAGAATCTCAGAACCAGTAACCAGTCTACCTCCCACCCAAAAATAGGAGACAAGTAATCTATCTAGCCTTTCAGAGATCACTTCCTCTCCACTGTCGATTAGTCCAAGTGAAAACCCCATTGGAAGGCTTAACATCAATTGAAGCTAGAGAATCCACATTCTCCTGAAAAAGATCAGAAGAAGGCCCAAGTTGAGGCAACCCACCTCTTTTCTCCTCCAAACTCTACACAGAATTAAAATCACCAACTAAGACCCAAGGAAGATATGGAGTACATGATCTAACATACCTTATATGAGCCCAAAGCTGAATTTTTCCACGAATATCAGTTGCGGCATAAACATTAGTAACCAAAATGGTTTGACTTGTTTCCAAAGAGGAGGCAACCATGGAGATAGTAGAATGACTAGAAATCCACCATAGTGGAGCAATCTTTCTTGGGTCTCAAAAAAGAGCCAAACCCCGAGAGCTCCCTTGAGAACCATTGCACTGACATTGACCAAAATACTAGATACGAGAAGCACACTGAAGCATGAAATCAACTGAAAGTTTGGTCTCCTGAACACAAAATATGTTCGGAGAATGGACATCAACCAAATCATGAATAGCCTTTTGACGGGAGGTGCTATTCAACCCCCTTACATTCCATGAGAGAACAATCATGGAGGAGATGGAGAAAAGTGAGCATCAATGGGTTTAACAAACCCAGATTCCACCAACAAATCTTTAGTATGTTTAATCTTCTCAAGATCCTTCTTGCAACCACTTTTAGAAGCATGCTCAGACGATCCCTTCATAAGGGTGCGTTGTTGCACCTCCAAGGCTAGAGAAGACCCCTTGCTCTTGCCAGAGTCTAGCCCCTCCTTTGCCAAATATGCCAAAACAATATCATCATCATCCTACATAGGACCATTCAAAGACACCGGATGATCCTGCACACCTTGTGAGAAATGAAGATCATGACCGGACCCTTGTCCCTGCACCACATCACAACCCATACCAACAACACGAGAAGGCACATCTGTCAGGATTCCTTCCTCCAAGGTTGAAGTGTCCAACACCTCAAACTGATTAAAGTCCTCATCAGTTTGCCTGTCCTTCAAAGATCTCTTTTGACCTCGACCCTTAGCCCGAGGCTTAACAGGCATAAAGCTATCTTTATCCGATTCACCCTCCATCATGGAAGATTTCCCTTTATCCTCAACAACTTTCGGTACCAAAGATGAAGGGGAGGAATTAGAAGGAGGAGCTTTATTAATCCTAGGATATGCTTCTGAAGATGTCCATACTCATGACAAATCTGACAACGAAAAGGAAGGGATTCATAATCAAGCTGTTGAACCCAAGACAAATTTCTAGAGAATCCGAAAAGGGATTGTTCAAATCTATCTCCACACAGATCCGAGCAAAAGAAATAACCTTTTTTTCAAGGGTTTGTTGAGCAACTACAGTAGGCTTGCCAAGAAGAGCAACAATCTGTTGTAAAATATCTTCTCTCTAGAACTCCAAGGGAAGTCGTGGCAAACAAACCCAAACAAGAACCCTCAATGACAAGTCTTCAGCTGAATTAAAACCCATATGCCAAGGTTTGATAAACAAACCAACATGATTGTAAAAGTAGGGTCCTCCCTCAAAAACCCAATTCCTATCAGCCATATTGGAAAAAGCAACCACGAAGTAACTGTTTGCAACCACCATAAGCTCCATGTCTCCCTCAACCTGCCATGAACGCCTAATCCAAGCATCCAAAGTTGACAAAGGTATACAAATCCCAAGAAATTTGTAGATAAGAGCATGTCTACTCCAATAAGAGACATCATCAGCAACAGAGTCGAGAGAAATGACCAAAATCGGCCTATCCCGACTTTTGGGCATTCACTTTCTTCAATTTAGGGCCCTCCCCCACATAAAAAGATAAACTGTTGAACCTTCAAACCCGATGAAGAGCCATTGTGAGCCACCCCACGTCCAACCACCACCAAACTGGTAGAAACCTGATGCTCTGGCATGATCCAAACAAGAAACTACCCCCAAACACAACTACAGTCTCACCCAAGGACAACAAACAAGAAAAATTAAGACCCCACCCCAGAAAGCAAAAAAAAAACCCCCCTAAACGCAAGACAACACAAACCCCACCCCTAAAAGCAACAAGAACCCCACCCCCCAGCACTGCACACCACCCAACCACCAAACTCAGCCTTCAATAAGACATGCACGTAATAGGGCATACATGCAAGCCGCGCCTAAGGAGCTGTAGGCTTGTAGAGAAGCTGCATGCGAGCCTGTTCCATCCAAATATCGAGTCATCCAATTTTTTTTTGTATGTATTGATTCATATTGTTATTTTGAATTGCATCATTATATTTGTAATTACACTATTTATAATGTATATTTAGATCATAGACCTTGTTGCTTCTTTTTTTATAACAATTTTTTATTAGTTAGTTGTAATTTTGCAGCATAGGTGATAGATTCAGATAGTAGAAAAAGAGTCAGCGTATTGTTAGAATGTTTTATGTGATACACCAAATAGAATTGCAAGTTTGGTGTGATGTTGAAGATTCAATAAACATATTAAATAAACATAAGAAAGAATCATCTTGAGCTTCTTATCATTTAGATGATGAGGTAGAAGACAAAATAGATTTAAAGCTTCGTGCAATATGTCATGAACAAAAAAGTGTATTCCTTGATTCAATTTTTTTTTACTTCTCAGTGGGAAGGGAAGGTTAGTGGTGAGTGGTATATCAAGCCATGTTCCTTGCATTGGTGGAACCATTACATTTTTTAAGTTAAATGTGATGAAAAAATGATTTTGTAGCATCTTTAGGTTATCATATGCATTGTTACAATTTCTATGGGAATTATTGTATGAATATCTTAAGCAAGGTGATATACCTTTATCATTATCAACATCTATCAAGAGTAGGTTGCTTCTAGCTGAGAAATAGGTGGCTATTGCTATTTTAAGATTGTCATATGAAATTTCTATGATTAACATAAGTGAAATTTTTGGATGTGGAAAGTCAATAGTTGCAAGAGTTGTCACGAAGTCCATTAATGTTATACATGTTAGTTTTCAAAACTACATATAATGGTCAAGTGATCATTTCAAGCCTTGAACTTGTAAAGCATGGATTTCACCAAAAATAAGGTTTTCCAAATTGTTGTGGGGCTATAGATGTAACTCATGTTGATTTTGAGCTTCCAACTAATGAATGTTCATTTGAAATGTATGGTCATGATCACAACTACAGTACGCCATTACAAGCCATCATTGATAATAATATGTTTCATGGATGTTTTTACAAGTTATCCAGGATTTATCAATGATGCTAGCCTCCTAAGAAATTTTTATTTCTACAGGTTATACAAAGGTGGAGAAAGGTTAAATGAAATTCTAGTTTCTATTGGTTCATCAAATATGCGAGTACATTATTGGTGATTGTGGATATCGATAGCTACCATGTTAATCAGACCTTTTAGTGGAGCTGCAATAGATTATCAAATGTCATTCAACTTTAAATTGTCTTCAACTTATATTGTTGTTGAACGTGCCTTTGGGAAGCTAAAAGGTGTTTGACGGATTTGAATTCAAAAATTTACCATCCAAATTTACAAATGCTACCAAAAACCATTTTTGTGTTGTATTTTGCATAATATTATGCTGACTTTTGAAGAAGAAGATAGTGAAGCTAGTTACCTCGACAAGTATGAAAATAATATACCAAACAATGCAACAATAACAATGGATTCTATTGTAATGGCCTTAATGGATTTTGTCAATGGTATTGAAAATGTTGTGCATCTCAGTAATTGAAGACTAGATTTTGATCAAGACTCTTTGAAATATTCTAACCTAGTGTTTGATTTTTGTCGCCTACATTCTGATTCTTTTTGCAAAAAGTCATGATTAGTTTTCTGATTTATCAATTGCCAAAAAAAATGCATTTACCTAAATCAGTTTTTAATATTATTTTTGCACTATTATTTTTCTTCTTTCCTATTGTGGCTATGATATATTGTTTTCTATTTCTTGTGTTGAAATATGAATGAGTATTTTTTAACTACTAGTGAATTTTTTAAAGCCTAATTTGTTTTATGGTCTAGCAAACATTTTAACCATGCATTAATTTTTTTTGGAAAAGAAAAGAACAAATTAGGCATTAAAAAATTCATTGGTAGTTAAAAATGACCCATTCATATTTCAACACAAAAAATAGAAAAAAATCTATCATAGGCCACAATAGGAAAGAAGGAAACAATAGTGCAAAATTAATCATAAAAAATGATTTAAGTAAATGCTTTGTTTTTTGGCAACTAATAAATCATAAAAACTAATCACGAGTTCTTGCAAAAAGAATCAAAATGTAGGTGAAAAAATCAAACACTGGCTAAAAAGATTTTAGAGAGTCTTGATCAAAATCCAATCTTCAATTGTTGAAATGCACAACATTTCACACTATTGACAAATTCTATTAAGGTAATTCAGGCTAACCCTGTAGTAGATTCCCCTAATACTGCTTCATTGTTTGGCATATTATTTTCGTAGGCGTCAAGATAACTAGCTTCACTGTCCTATTCTTCAAATGCCAACATAATATTATACAAAATACAACACACAAATAGTTTTTGGTAGTATTTGCAGCTTTGGATGAAATTTTTTGAATTCAAAATTCGCCAAACGCTTTTAGCTTTCCAAAGGCACATTCAACAACAATACGAGTTGAAGATAGTTTAAATTTGAATGACCTTTGATTATCTATTGTAGCTCCACTAAAAGGTGTGATTAACCATGGTAACGATGGATATCCACTATCACTAACAATGTACTCTCATATTTGATGAACCAATAGAAATTGAAATTCCATTTAACCTCTCTCCACCTTCACATAAACTATAGAAGGAAGAATTTCTTAGGAGCCTAACATCATTGATAAATCCAAGCCAACTTGTAAAGACATCGATGAAATATATATTACTATTAACAATGACTTGTAATGACATATTGTTGTTGTGATCATGATTGTACCAATCAAATGAACATTCATTAGTTGGAAGCTCAAAATCAATATGAGTTACATCTATATCCGCACAACAATTTGGAAAACCTTGTTTTTGGTGAAATCCATGTTTTACAAGTTTATTTTTTGAATAATCACTTGGACATGTATGTAGTTTTGAAAATTAACATGCATAACATTAACAAAACTTTGTGAACTCTTGTAGCTGTTGACTTTCCACACCCAAAAAGTTCACTTATGTTAATTATAGACATTCCATATGATTATCTTAAAATAGCAATAGCCACCCATTTCTCAACTAGAATCACCCTATTGTTAATAGATGTTGCTAATGATAAAGGTTATCACCTTGCTTTAGATATTCATACAATGATTCCCATAGAAATTGAAACAATACATATGGTAGGTAACCTAAAGATGCTACAAAATTGTTTTCATCTTATTTAATCTAAAAAATGTAATGGTTCCACCAATGCAAGGAACGTGGTTTGATATACCACTCACCACTAACCTACCCTTCCCATTAAGAAGTAGAAAAATCTGAATTAAGGAGTACACTGTTTTGTTCACAACATATTACATGAAGCTCCAAATCCATTTCACTTTCTACCTCATCAACTAAATGATGAGAAGCTCAGGATGATTACTTCTTATGTTTGTTGAATCTTAAACATCACATTAAACTTGCAATGCTATTTTGTGTATCACAGAAAGACATTCTGACTCTTTTTCTACTGTTCGAATTCAACTCCTATTTTGCAAAATTAAAACTAACTAATAAAAAAAAATGTTCTAAAAAAAGAAGCAAGGTTTATGATCTAAATATACATTGTAAATAGTGTAATTACAAATACAATGATGTAGTTCAAGATAACAATATGAATCAATAATAATGGATCACACAGGAGCGAAAAACCTAGCAGGTGCGGATGTGAGCGACAACAATGTTTGTGCAGGGGAGGGCAAGGAAGCAGAAGGCAAAGATGGTAACAATGCAAACGAGGGTGATGATAATGGAGGCTATGAGTCTTCAGAAGCAACCTTTAAGGATTTTTTTGGCTCGTCCTTGGCGTATACCCTAAGAGAAGGTTGTGAAGATGTTTCCTCCTATGTTGAGGATGGGTGCTGCTTTGAGGAGGGCGATGAGAAACTTATTGATATTCTGTTTCAAGCTTGCCTTAGAAGACGAGGTGCCCACGGTTGGAATGGGGATATTGAAGGTGTTGTGGAAGTTGAAGAGGCTGGTGCTATTTGGAGCCCCTACTCTTCTGAGGATGATGCCCCTCTCTTTGACATGTGGTTGAAGGCACAACATAATGTCCTCAGGTATGCCCTTTTTGAGTCAGTTGGTGGAGAGGTTGCTCCTAGATGTGCTCTTGTTGGTTTTGGCTTTGGGGATTAGGGTTTTCTTTGAGGGGGTTTCTGTTGGGCGAGAAGGTTCCTCTCTCCCCTAATATTGGCTTGCTTACTATTGCTTGTACAACAACTCCAAGTATTGTTATTGGCAGAGAACCTTTGGTTCTTGGTGCTAGCTTTGGTTGAGGGTCCCTTGATTCTCGCCTTGCTACTCTGGCCAAGTGTGATCCTATGTCTCCTAATGTGTTGGAGCATCACCCTAATGGTGTTGGGCCCCCTTCGGCTAGTGCTTCTATCGATGCTGTTATATAAATGACTTCGGGAGATTGTGGCATTGTAGCAAATGTTGAGATCCCCACTCTTCCTATTTCTGATGCTATGTGGATAGAGCCTTGGATGGTTTTGATCCGGGGGATATTTTTCACTGAAAAATTGAAGTGTCCCCAACGCTCCAAAATTCAACACCATCAGAAAGAGCTCAGAATCCTGATTCCAACACAACTTGAACGGAGTCAAAAGAAGCTTGTATGCTCAAGATATGGCCGGTCAAAGTTCAGTCAAATTGGTACCTTAGGCTATCAGAAAAGTGAATAAAATGGTTGTCTCAAAATTCATCGAAAATAGGGTCAAATTGAAGAGCTCGATGACACGAACCCAACGATTTTTGTTTCGTGGAATTCTGAGTTCGCACGCCCAAGATATCGCAAGTCAAAGTTGCAGTTGGCTAAGGTGGATGTCAGCATGGTGACTCACCATCTAGTCAGCGGGCACATGTGGCGGTCCAGTCAGTATCAAGGTGGATGTGACGTGTCTCCAGAAGTGAATGACGAAGTGACACATGGACCAATCAGGAGGCGCCACGTGTCACCCCGTTGGCACACTCCTCCGGTGTTGAACGAGCTAACACAAATTTCTATCGGTGGGGGTCGAACCCCCTACCTGTCAACTCATAACTGTTCGTTTTAACCGCTCACCCACTGTCTGCACCCTTAAACGTTAGTGGTGTTGGGTTCATTTTGTCGTGTTAATTGTTTTAATTTGTTTGGTAAAAGGTGGTCGGCGAGGGTTGAACCGTCGACCCACTAATTGAAAAAAGACATACCCACCATTACACCATCGACGGGGTTTGTTATATATAGGGGTTGGTTTATATTTAAAGAATATTTTAGGCCTGAGTTAGTAATAAAAGCCATATGTGGTTAAAAAACCACTCCAACCACTTACACCAAAGGACGTCAAAGGACAAATGAGTCATTTTACGAACTGTTAAAGGGGGGTTAGTCATTTATTTGATGTTTAAGCTTATTTAGACTTATTTTATGTATAAAAGGAGGAGTGTAGGCTCTCAGAAGCTAATCGAGTGATGCGAGGGAGGGAATACCTTGGAGATCTTTTTGAAGCCATTCTTGTACGACGGAGGAGTGTTATGCCACCGTGCTGAAAGGGGATGGTCTTTCAACACATTTGTAATTCTGATTTTTGGAGCAAAATAATCGGATCAGTCACTCTGTTGGAGAGGGACCCAGAGACAGCCATTTGGCGAACTTCGTTAACAAATTGTGTTCAATATTTTGTCTCATTTCTCTCTTTCTTTCTTTCATCACCTTATCATGCTAAGTTGTTTAAGCATTTATGTTATGTTAATTCGTTCATTTGAGCTTTGAATTAACTGTTATTAGCCGTTAAGCATTTTGCGAGCAATCGTCCTAGATCCTAAATCAGATTAGGTTTGCATCAAGTTCTTATTGGTATATTTTTAGGTCATAGACCTAATATTGATGTTGTTCGCAGTTGGGCTTTTGACTGTTGGTCTGCCTTTGGGCTACTGATTGTTAAGGCTATGATGAATGGTTTTCTTTTGTTCTCCTTCAATGATATTGCGGGCTACTCTCAAGTTCTCTCGAGAGGTCCTTGGTTTTTGGGTAAGGTATTTCTTTACTTACAAAATTGGTTTGTTGGGTTTGACTCTAGAAAGATTAATTTCACCTCCCATTTGGGTTTGCCTCCTAGAATTCTCGTTGGAATTTTGGGATGAATGCATCATTCAAAGCATTGCTAATGCATATGGCTAGTTCATTACCATGGATGACGTCACAAGGAATAGATCGTGCTTCATGTTTGTAGATTTCGTGTTTGTATAAAGGTTGGGGTGGAGCTGCCTAACAATGTTATATTGCACTCCAAGCTCAATGTTTGGGATCAAAAATTACATTGAGTCCTCACATTTGCACCATTTCCACAATGTTGGGATTTTCTCTTTGCTGTTGCAAGGTGTTCATGCTTTGGTGCAGTCCATAGAGCAATTTTTGCTTGATTGCCCCTCTATTATTAAGGGGAAAGAGAAGCATCTTGTTGAGCTCTCCAGAAAGGATGGTGTTTCTAGCAAGATTAAGAGAAATTTTGATGATGTGATTGGAAGCTCATTGGATCTGAATATTGATTGGTGCCTTCAATCTTGTCCTACCCCTACTTTGAGGCCTTTGTTGAAGTTTGGGTTCAAACCTCATTGATTGTTTGTTTTTGGTTTTGGGTCATTTTGAAACTTGTATCTGGTTCCTCGCTTCGATCAAAAGTTGTGTTGGTCTTGTTGCTCTCCTTGTTGTTTGGGAGACTCGTCTTGTTTGTTGTTTTTTCTAGTCTCAACACTGGTGAGATTTTTTTAATGTTTGTCTCTATGGCTGGTCTGCAACGGGCATCAACAATTCCTGTCTTTACCATAATCAAAACATCAGGAATCAATACATACAAAAAAAGTTGAGGTCAATCAAATTTACCATACATTGCCCCCGATTTATGACTCAGATAATAGATTTTAAAGATATTTTGTGGAGCCATAGAATGATGTATATCATTTCTAGCTTTATGAATGTAGACAAATCAGTACAAAAAGATGCAAGTAACAAAATAAAGATTTAACTGTAAGTACTAAAAATATAAATATTACTATTAAAAAAGATGCACTTTTTTCATAAGCAGTTTTATACATTTTATTTGTTTTATTTTATAGTTATATGCTGCTAACAAATACAAAATCAATCTTCTTTTGAATATGGTTGGTTGATTTTGAACATTGCTTGACCAATATTGTTTAATGTTGAAACCATGCTCATTTGAACATTAATTTTTTGCTCTTCAAGTTTCAGTAACTTTTCTTCATTCAAATCATCCTTGTTCATGTGTTGTTCATGGCGCTTCATGCATCCATCCTCGACCATTTGTAGAGTAGAAATCAACAACCTATTGTTGTCAAAAACAATGTCCTTCATGCTTGTTGGAAATTGATTTTTTCATTTTTTGTTGTGCATTGTTTGTCCCTTTCACTACCATTTTTAGATTGGTCATAGCTTTCCATATTTGGTGTTTCAGGTTCATGCAATGGCTCATCTTCATTTGGAGGATTGTTCTCATCAAATGCATAACTTGTATCAAAAGAGTCAATAGTGATATTTTTCTAGATTGATGGTCAAATCTTTACCAAATGTGGTCTCCATTGCATCATAAAGTTTAGCAATGAACTTTGTAGGAAGTTTCTTTTCAACCCTCTCTTGACTTGTCATATTCTAGTAACTATCATGCCTAGATGGAATATTATGTTCATTATCTCTAATTCTTTTGTAATAAGGTTGAATATGCTCCCAATGATCTCGACATTGGTTGGTTGTGCGAGGAACACCATGAGCAGAGCAATATTATTGAATAATTTTCTACCTTTCTATCGAATTTAAACTTTTTTCATTGCACTGCCACTTGATTGTGTTTCCTCTCAATTTGTTTAGTTTCAATTAGAACCATTGTGTTTGTGATGCTCCAATGAACTCTACTTTTTGCTGGAGGAGGTACATGAAATTGATTTTATGTGAATTTTACTTCATTAGTTGGAATTTTCTTTTCAATTATCATTTTTTCAATGACCACTTCTTCATTGTTCACTTATGTACTAGGAACAAACTTTGGGTAATTGTCATCATTAGAGGAAAACAAATTTTCATCTATGCCATCTTTTGTAAGCGTCAAAGTGAAATTTAAAAGACCATATCGAGAAATTCGATAGTATGTAGTTTTATCCATGGAAAATAATATAGTTGGTACCTACATTAAAACAACCAAATTGACAATATTGAGCCACTTCAAAATAATTCTTAAAAAATCTGGATAATGCATATTATACAAAATTTGAATAATGACTAGTAAATAAAATTAATTTAACTATATGAAACTATTATAATGTTGTGAAGTTGTGATCTATTGCTCGTTATTGAGAAATAGGACCACAATAAATATTCAAATATTGAGAGTTGGTGAAGCAAATCAACATTCATACTACAAAATATTTGAAATGTTGTCAAATAGCCTTCTTCTAGCAAACCCATCCCCATTGTTGGCCAAGGTTCATGAATGTACACTATCAAATGAATGCCCCAACACTACAAGGCTATTTTGATTCGATATTCCAATGGATCAAGATGAGTCCCTCTTGTGCTCTTGTTTAATTGGGTTTTTGTTCAAAAATACGCAGTTTTTTTTTTCTTTCTTGCGAGACATTTTGTATGTAAATAGTTTGTGGAATGAGGCTTTTGTGCAATTGTAGGCAAGTGTTGAAGTGGAGAGAGGAATTGATGGATATGTTACCCAGAGAAGATGTTTGCAAAGCTATCAAGATGGCTATGGATAAAGAGGAGGGAAGACATGTGAGGTCTAAAGCTACAAAAATGGGAGATTTACTTGAGGAAAAACTATTGGATAATAAGGGAAGCTAAGGATCTGGAATAATATGTATATGGTTTGGTGAAACTATTTCATAGATTAAATTTTTTTTTTGATAAAATAGGATTTTTTTTCTTTTCGATGCAAGATTTAATATAGAAAATTTCTACTTTTCTACTCATTTTAAATAAATAACATTGAATGATATGGTATATTAAATTTGGGGTTGTAACATTTTTATTGATATGCAATAAAAATGTTGAAATTTCCTACTTTTCCATGAAAAATTCAAGACCTTACATTGTTATTGAAATTCAAAATCTCAAGCTTAAAATTGGTTCTACTAGGAGGAAACTCTATGATGATAATTTCACTTGATGGTCTAGAATTGTCTTGAGAAAGATCAAGAAAGTTGCACTAATATTTAGGTTATGAGACTGTTCCTTAAGACAATAGAACTTGATAACGATAAACTAGAAAGAGGTTATGAGACTATTTTTTAAGACAGTAGAACTAGATAATAATATACTACAAAAAGTCCATTGATATGTCTGATGTTTGGAATAGTTCCTCTTTGTCCTATGAACAATCTAATTGAATAATACATTAAAATTGTTAAATTTGGTGTATTATAGTGAATGTGAATATAAAACATAAATTCATTTACATAAAAGATGAATATTTTGAATGAGAACTATAATTAGAGTTTATTTTCTTTAAATAAAATTAATAAATTTATCATCTTTAATTAAAATTTGTACTTGGTGCTGCATACACTACAATTTCTTGTTGCTTTATTTATATGTATTATGAAACTAATTCCCTTGAGAAATGTTAGTAGTGATTTATTATTGAGTTTGGTGGTTGTCTCTTACAACTCCAAAATTTTAATTATTTAAAACCAATAATATGTCCAATGGAACGAGTCCCAAAGTAGGGCTTGAGGTATGAAATGTTAAAAATATTAAGGGATAGCTTATGCACTGAACAAATGAGCAGGGTCAACAATCACAAAAATAAATTTAATATATTAAACCAAAAAATATTAGAAGTATAAACTGTAGTAATGATTGAAATTGTAAACTGCAGAAATGGAGATTGATAAGATCGCATACCTTTGGCTTGTATGAAAATATGTCTCTCGCCAAATTGTATTCACACTCTAGGCAACACCCATAGAAAAATTGATATCACAATAGTAAATTGTAGTGGAAATTATCTGAAAGGAAAACAAAATTTTGAACACAAAAATAGGCAAATATTTAAAAGGAAGAGAAATAAATTTGTGGAACCATGTGACATTTTTTGCGATTTTGAGATTTTTTTTAACAATTTTTTATATTTATATTGATATTTTATTTTATTTTAAAATTATGCATCAAAGTTTAAAAATATATCTATTTGTAATAGTTATGATATTTTTAGTGTTTTAAATATTTCTTGGATATGGTTATATCATATTTGTTATATGAAATTTTTATAACGGTTTGATCATTTAATAACATTTCAATTGATTTATCAAAATAAAGAAAAGTGAAGAATTCTAATTGAAATATTTTTACTAAAATATTTTTACCAACTTTTGTTAGTCTTACATAGTTTTCCGAGATTAATCATGGGCAAAGATAATTCTTGGGAAATATTGATTTCTTTGGCAGCTTTTCAATTTTATTTAATCATGACGATTATAAAAATATGAAACATTAAAGTAGATCATTAAATAAAACCTTAACTCTGTAATGCCCTCCCCAAGATTAACCTAATAATACTACAAAGTAACTAGATAAGAGAAGTAATTAAATTAAAAAAATTAAAGATATATTTTTGGATACATTCTCTGCTAATCCAACAATTAAATTTACAAGAGGGAATAATAATATTAATATTAATAATAATAATAATGTTGCTAAGGAATCTTGTAATCATTACTTTATGATGATTCCAATAATGTTTACACCCAATGTTAATATATAAAAAAAATGAATGACTTTTCATTTTTAAAATTAAACATTATTGTCCAATTTTACACTAATTGTCAATATCATTTATATTCATTTAAACTACACATAAATGTGGGACACATTTTGATAAGGTTAGTATTAAATCTCCACAATAACATTAACTTAAGCCCCCAAAAGATATTATTATCATTAAATAAGAATCAAATAGGACATCTAAAATTGTTTTTGAAAAGGTAAGCAACATTTACAGGGTGTTGTACCTTTTACACAGAAAGCCCAAAGGGCCAAAGGAAAACATAGTTCAGACAAGGTTGAACTAGAGAAAAAAACCAGAAACAACTGACCAACAGTTGTAGAACAACCCAAAAATTATACAAGCCCTGAATCAGGGGGGTCCAAACTGACTCCTTGAACTCGAGGCCGTGGAGAGGCAATGGATTTGGGGAGACCCTTCTTCTTCCTTAGCACAATCGACCAGGCGGGCTCAGACGGTGAGGGGAGTGGAACCGCAACCGCCCCCCCAAGAGGGGCCACCATGCTGCAGGGGAGCCGCTAGTGAAGTAATAGAGATGGGAGCAACCAAGGGTCCAGCAGAGTCGATCAACGTAGGATGTGTAGGTTCAGACAACACAGTGTCATCAAAAGCCTCTGACAGAGTAGAGACGACAGAGGGTTCCGCAGAGGGAGGAGAAAACTAGGTAGTCACGGGAGGGTCAGCCTCCAAAGAGGAACTAACCGAAGGAGCTCCCGAAGGAGGAGAACCCACAATAAGGTGTTCTAAGAGAGCATCCTTCCACCAAGTCGCAGTGCCCTTGCGGTGGGAAAGAGAGCAAGCCGAGGCCAAATGACCCACCAAAAAGCAACTCCTACACCGAAAGGGGAGACCCTCATAGTCCAAGAGTAGTTTCCAAGGTCTGTCCTTGACCAACAAGACCACATCACCATGGAGAGGTTTGGAGATGTCCAAATCGACCAACAACTGAGCTACCGTCGTATGCCCTAGCTCCCTAGTTGTAGAGTCCACCATTAGGAAGCGTCCAATGGTGTTGCAATAGCTTCATAACCATATTCCTCCAGAATTGGAGAGGGAGGTTCGACAGTTGGACCCATACAGGTCTGGTGTTCAACGGCTCCGTAAGGGGGTTGAAAGAGCGAGATCAAGGCCTGATGGACAGAGAATGAACACCCCACATCCAACCCCTGTCCAATACACAGCTTCTCTCAACAGAAGAAGCAAAAGTAGCAATAAAAAAATCCCTAGCACTAGGGTAGAGCTCGATATCTCCAGAAACCAATGGCTTCCAGTAGTTAGATACCCAAGTATGGAGATCGGGGAGGGAAGGCCAGAAGCCATTAAACCTACAGACCACTCCCTGCTCCAAATAATAAAGCTCATTCTCAATCACCTCAGCACCACAGACTACCACAAGAGAAACCCGAGAAATGGGCAGCGGTCGATGAGCCTGAACCGGGGGCTGAGACCCCACCTTAGCAGCCTCTGAAAAAGATTTCTTGTGAGAAAACTCAACAGGAGGAGCCGGCCTAGAAAATGCCATAGCAACAGCAGACATGTCAGGAAAAACCGTCGAAGGCAGAGAGCAAGGGCCCCCGCCAGCCAAACCCGCAATAGGAGAGTCCCCATGCAGGCCAGAGTTTGCAGGAAACGAGACAACATCACCATCGCCTGGAGCAGCCCCATCAACTCCCGCAGCCAGTAGCACATGGTCCCCTTCCGTGACCAAACTCGCGTCCGCAGCGACAACCTCCCCACCATCAGACCATTGCAGAGCAGAAGCAGCTGATCTCCCACCCACACACATTTTGAATCTATAGGAATACTTTTTTTTATAATTGACATCTAAAATTGTTAATGAAGGTAAAAATATTCATTTAAATTACACTTAAACATGGAACATATTTTGATAAGGTTAGCATTAAATCTCCACAATAACATTAACTTAACCCCCCAAAATATATTATCATTAAATAAGAATCAAATAGGACATCTAAAATTGTTAGTGAAGGTAAAATCAAGATTACATAAAGTTTGAGATATGTAATAGAATCAAATACTAAAAACGCATAGTAAGTGGTGAATCAACCTCAATCTATTTACCTTTCCATGTGAGCTATTCAATGCCTAATCGTTAGAAATGAAGACAATAATTTAAACAATACTTTAAACCAATATTACAGGCATAAACATGCGAGAAATAAACTAACAAGAGTTATACCATCCAATATTGAACACACTAACGTTATAGGACTAATATATTAACAACTTGAGATTGATTATGTATATTTGTAGTATACACACACAACTAAACATATACCTATAATTCATGACTATTTTGTTCATTAACATTTGTTAGTAACTATAATTTAATGGATTTAGAAGTTTTAAGGTTATATTTCAAAAATTAAACCTCATTCCTTTACTTCATAACTCTACCCAAGTTATTATTCTTCTTACAACAATTCTTAGGCAATTTCAATTACCAACTTTGTTTACTATACCTAGACTCTTCTATGATAAGTTGTTTGAATCACTTTGATATAAATTAAAATATTTTTATTTTTGGATAAAATGGAGATATTGTTCATCCACTAATAAACCAAATAAATAATTAAACTCTCTAACAAGAACACAATCCTGAAAATAAGAGAATAAAATCAACAGTTTGGAACCAATATTTCTAAGCATTATACAATTAAGGCTCTTAATGGATAACTGGAAACTAATTTTTTTTAAAATAACTTAAGAATCTATGTAAGGGATTTTTCTCATGTTTCTATCTTTCTGATTGAAGAGTTCCTTCAAATATTTCTTTTGCCTTCATGATACACTAACTTGGTTTCACTCAATTTGTTTTTGTTTTCAATTTATTGTTTTAGTTTCAAAGTAGGAGATGGTAATGTTTTAATCATAAATTCTATTTGGTTTACTCGGTTTCTCTAATTTTTGGGTATGTTTTACAAATATTTAATTTTTAGAAGCCCTTCAAATTTTATCATCTAACTCTTTGTCTTTCATTATGTGTGAACAAATTTGTAGGATTGTTTTATGACAAATTTTTATTGTGAATAAGGATGTCAATGTTTTCTTAATAAATCATAATTGGCGATCTGGGTTAATACAATTTTTGAATATGTTTTTCTGAGATTAATAATAGAAAAACCTATTGGGATGACATATCTTTGGCAGGCGTGAATGAAGGTTGTGCTGGGTGACGGCGAACATTTAAGGCAAATGAAGGATCTGGCTCAGTATTGGGCATCTGTGCGGTCATTTAATGTGGCCAAGTTGGGGAAGGACAAAGGGCTTCGAGAATGGTGGAGATGGGATGTTCGGCTGTGGAGGCTATTTAAGAAATCTTTGGGCTCTCATAAGACATCATTCTTAGGCTGAAGGGATGGAGACGTTGATCAACCTCCCGTCGGGCATAAAGTTATGGGCCTTTTATGGCTGAATTCGCCATGGGAGGTTGAAATCAGTCATAAAAGTCTGGGATGATCTGGTGCTGGGAGCTGTGGAGGTTCTACTAGTTGACAAATTTATGACAACGACATAGCATTGGCGGACGAATGCGGATATCGTGGCTAGGTTGTTGGCTTCACTCCTGGACTTGGGAGCTTCGTGGGCCATGTCGCTGCTAATTATGAAGCACTTGGTGTGGGAGAACCTTTTGGAGGGGATCATGGATGTCATCATTGTGGCAGAGCTGAGAATTGGGGTCCCTCGACCTCGAGACTTGCATAGGGCCTTGGTGCCTAGGGAGCAGATATGACTGTATCCATTCATTCTAGATGTCAAGGGTGAAGATTTGTTGCGACAATGAGCTAGGGCGCAGTGCGATCTCATTTTCATCAAACATTTTCTCTATTTGGAACTGTTTGGAGGCGTGGATTGGAGGCGTCTATTTTAAAGATTTTTTGTTGGCTGATGGTTTGGTTTGGATTGATTAGCGGCACCGTCCCTTTTTGGTTTGTTTTAATGTCAATTTTGTTTGGGTGCAGTGGCTCTGGGGTGGCCTGTGTAGGTTTTTGTTTCAATCATGGTAGTTGTTCGACTGCTGATCGAGTAGGCTTGGGGGTGGCTGGGTTTTTTTTTTGCTGTGGGGAATGGACAATTGGAAATATTATAATATCTTCTTCGATTAATAGGATGAAAACTTTTACGGATCAAAAATAATAATAGAAAAACCCATTAAATTATATGCTTCAATAGCATGTTTATCAGTTTCCATGATTAAATATGTGAAACTACTTTTAAACAGATTATTGTTTGGCATAGGGGCAACAATATTGTTACCTCAACAAACCATGTTTCTCTCTTGAAATCCATTGGCTGAAAGTCCAAAGATATTCTTTCTTATTCAACACATGTACCTGAAATACAAAGATCCACAAGGAAGATACATAATATGGGCCAATGGGCTCTCCACCCAACCATAGGATTGAGATTCAATCCACCCCTGAGCTAGGGTCACGTAGCACTTCCACAAAATACTCTCCACATAGGATCCACAACCAAAGTGTAACATATAACATCCACATTACTAAATTTGACACATTAAAGCCACTAATCACAAGGATTCCTAGAAAGTTTACACTTTATTTACTTTGCACATCACAACATCTTGCATTCATATTTTTTTATTTTAACACACACAAAAAGGGCATAAATGAAATTAAACTAAGCAAGGTGGAAGAATAAACCAATGCAAACCCCAACACACTACTTGCAACGACACAAGAGATTCAACATCAAATTTCACATAGAATTTTTTTATAAGAAAGACCAATATGACAACAAACTCGTTTTCAAATCAACAAAGATAGATAACTAAAATGTTAGATCTCACCAAGAAATTTTTCTATCCAACTTGTGGAAAACTCTCTCCAAGCACTCTCTTCCATTGCTCCTTCATCTTCACAAACATGGCAAGAACTCAAAATGAAGAATGGAAACTAAACATGAACTCCAAAACCATTCCAAAAATCCCAAAAGAAAAAAATCCCTCCACAAAAATAGAGAGAATAATGGAAGGGGAAAAGGCAACCTCCTATTCAACTTCCTAACATCCCTTTCAACTCTAATTTTTGTCACTTTTCATAAGTGAGTAATTAGAGTGAGTTTTAGTCTTTATAAAAGGGATTTTATGGAATTAAAATACCCCTACCCCATAAACCTATCACCTAGGAAACATTTTAAACAATTAAGACACATAAGGACTTCATAAAACATAAATGAAGTGACCATTTTAATAAAATGACTCAAGGGACTGATAAAACAACTCACATACACACAACCCATATCACACAAAACAAGGTTAAATCACATGCCCATGACAAGATTAATATTTCACAAGGGTACAATAAAGGAAGTAGCTATGTGACCCCTTTATCAACATTGGCCAATTTTTACCTGTTTACTCAACCAAGAATGTGTGTCAGTATTACCCATGATTAATAATAATTAAAAAAATGACATATGAATTAAAAATTCCAAGAATAATAATCAACTAGAAAATTAGAATTAATAATCTAAACAAATAAAATACAATTTAACACTCCTTAATCACATGATACCTGTTATGGAGTCAAGGAACAATTGATTGAATACTACTTGTTATCAAGATATCGCCACTTATGTCAATAGAATATTTTATTTAGAATGCACACTATTATAAGTAACACTGAATATCAATAACTGTCTTCATAATCACACCTACCCAAATCTATGATATGTAATTACCTAACGTAATGTAAACCACTTAATATACATAGTAATATTACCAATAACTGAGCATGTTGATCATTGCATAATTACGTACACAAAGAATGAAACTCATTTGACTATCACTAGTATTCACAATCGTTAGATATGATTAGTCAAGAATATGAACATTTTCATGGTGTAGCAACAACCATCACTCATGTCTACTATCCAACATGAAATAACATATAATATAATATATAAATCATCAAAAACTAATAGGATCAACAAGGCCACAAGGGACGGGGTCTTACAAACTCAAGTTACCATAATCAACAAATGAAATGCATTAAAAATATCCTCCCACATACAATAATATTTTAATTAGTTTATTTTGAGAATTAAAAAAATCTTATACATATGATTGAGTTTTAGATTAGTAACAATTATTGCAATAAATAGCTTAAGATCATTCCAAAACATAATTAATAATTTAATAGAAGTATGACTAACATACTCTATAATTATCAATTTGTACTTTAATATTATATATATAAAATTAATGTAGAGTTATAAAATAATCAATAACAATTATTACATTTAAAAATTACATAAAAAAATTATAATTTCTAAATTAATATTTTAAGAGTTTTATGGATTTATTATGTCATATATAATGTTATATAAAAAGTCAAATTGTACCAAATTTTAGTTAATTTTTGAATTTATCAAAAAGATAAAAATATTTAAGTCAAATTTGTTTACCATTGAAAATTTGATGAAAAATTTATTAACCAAACTTAAGTCAAATTTATTTATTGATGAAAATTGACTCAAGTAATTTTCAAACTTACCTAAAATGAGAAAAGTAGTTAACCAAATTACTTTTTAATAGGTTTATTATGAATAAGAAATTTAAAAATATAATTTCATTTAATTTTATCAAAATATCTTAAGTTTCATCATTGAGAATAAAATAATTTTCAAACTTGTAAGGAACAAAAAGTATTTAATTAATTATGAAGAATATCAATCAAATTACATATCCATTTAATTTTATTAAAAATGTTAAAAATATAGCTATTGTTAATTAAGAATCAAATCTTTAAAAAATCATTTTTATGTATTAGTGAAAATTATTTAAAAATAATTTTTAAATTTGTTTAAAATAAATATTTCCATTATATTCATTATAAAAGTAAAAATTTAAAACACACGTATATATATATATAAATATGTGTATATGTATATGTACATGTACATATGCATATAAAAACACATACACACAATTGTTTTAGACTTAATCAATTTCAAATTTGTTCACCTTTAAGATTGTTTTCTATTAAAGTAAAAACATAGGAAGGGCCCAAACCCATATACATAGCAGCCAAGAGGGCAAACAAAATGAGTTTCACAAGAAGTGAAACTGAAACAAACAAAACAAAAACAAAGGAGAACTTAAACAACAAGTGTTGAAAATGAAGGTAATAATTGTAGCTTAAAACTTGTAAACCTATGTGACTGTAGATTTAATTAAGTGTTCTTTGGTTCAATTCTTTGTGTATGATTAATCTTGTTTAGATCAATTTTACCAATTGTAGAAATAGACATAAGATTGTAGAAGAATGTAGATAGAAGATAGAAGTGACACAACATATACGTGGAGAAACCCTTTTGGGAAAAAACTCCACCACCAAAATCAATAGTGCTTGTATTATTTAACCGTAGAACAAGAAAAGGATTGATATGCTTCCCCGCCTTCAACAATTCTTCTTCACAACCTGTAATAAATTCTCTTTGACTCTCATTGAACTCACATAAAACTCTCATACACTTGCTTCAATTTATAGACAATTATGAACATGTAAACTCAAATAAGAGTTATGAATACAAGAGATAAACTCTCCTCACAAATATCTACGCCCATATTGTGCAAGTAGAGTTTCACAATGTAACTTGAATTAAAAATCAAAGTCTTCTCAATTTAGGCATTCCAAACTGAACACTTAACTGGACTTTGGATAAGAAGATATCTTGGAAGCTTCACCTCAAAGTTGGCGCCCAAGACTGGGCCCACTTAACTGAACCTTGTAAGTATATTTTCATGCAAAAGGTGTTAATTGAAAGATGCCAACTTGGGTGCCCAAGGTGGTTCCAAGTCAATCTTAGTTAATTGAAACATATCTCTTCGCCAATTCATGCAAACATCATGCATGATTGAACATCCCCACTTAATTGAAAGTATCCATGTGTTAGTTGTCATGCAATTGAAGTCATTAGTCATGCAACTAAAGTCATTAGTCATGCAACTCAAGTCAACTAACATGCAACTCAAAATAACTACATGCAACTCAAGTCAACTAGCATGCAACTCAAAATAAATGCATGCAACTGAAGATAACTGAATTGATACTAAACTGATAGTGCCACTTCACTCTTGTAATTATCAATCCCTATTTTGTAGGAACCTAGACATGCATTACTGAAGTATTACTAATCCTCCAAATAGTTAACTAAAGCAAGGTGGGTTCCACCTTCCATGTGGGTGTCCCATCTGCTCCTATTATTTAGGAACACCTCTTGGATGTAACGCCCCATCACGCAACCCTAGAGGAAGTTGCAATTAACTACACAAACAAACTAATTTTTTTTTTAAAGTACAATTAATATGCAAGTTCACTACACATTGCAACAACCTCTAAGGTTACGAGACTGAGATTACTTAATTACCCATGAACAACATTAATGAATTGAAACCACAACATTTAAATACTTAAGAAATTAAGAGCACATACATTCCATACAAGATAAATTCATCAAAGAAAATAAAGACACCATAAGATCTCGATTAACAATACGGTTACAACACTCATTCCCCGAATGAGGTAAATCCAAAAGCATGATTACATATTACAACATCCACCTCGATTACAAAGAGGGGTAATAAGTTACAAGATTAACTGAAATGAATAAAAACATAAAGATAACTAGATCCCACGAGCTCTCCAGCTGGAAATCTCGTCAACACGAACAAGAAGAAAACCCAATGGAGTAAGGTGCACACCACCCAACCAAGTGGAACCCAAAGGCCCACCCCCCGTGCTAGGAGATAGTAACAAGGATTTCTAGACAAGACCAACTACCTCCAGACGCAGGTTGAATCATAACTGATCCAAACTGACACAACCAATCACATGAACCACATAAGTACAACTCAAGTTCAACGTACGTACAACTCAAATACATCACAAGTACAACTCAAGTACAACTCTAACATGGTTACATTGCTTCCAGAAATAACATATCAGGTATGTTAAGAAAACCATACACATAACAATCAAGTACCAACTACAAGTACACCATAACATTACTGACATGGATTACATTGCTTGGTCATCACGCAAATAAACTCCTTCTGAAGGTTACCCAGTTTACCTCTCATGGCTCTGGCCCCTAACGGAAGTCATTCTTCTTCTTATCAACACACCAGGCATAACCAATCACAACGGAAACCCAATTGTGTACAAAAAGACATCACAACCACTCCAACTCTAGGAGGAAACATAAAAGAACTCACTCCAACTCTAGGAGGAAACAACGATAACAGCGTCATTCCTTACAAGGAGCCACGATCACCTAATCCACTCATTCCACAGGAGGCACAAAACATCCCCGCTCGTGATAACCGGGTTACTTACTGACAAGGCACCATGTACAACTCAAGGGAATTAACCAATGATTGAACTCACAAAGCGACAACCCCCAACCTCTAGAAGACTTACATATTAAAGACACTAACCCACTTCCTCAAACATGAACACAGACGAATCAATCACATAAGCATTTACGAGGAACAAACTAATTTTGGATATATTAAATCCATTTCCCCTCAACATTCCTTCCACAGTAAAGAAAACAATTACCCTAATAGAATAATTACATAAAGTTATTCTTTGTCTTTCTAATTACTGATAAGGGCAAACTAATTTTAATTAAACAATTCAAATCCATGACTACTTTTACAAACAACATAAATCAACTGCTTTTAATAAAATTCAATAGTTTATTGTCTCAATTCGACTAATTAACAATATCTTTTTCTAACCAAGGATGAAATTTAAACCAACATTTAATTCATCAATTACTTGTAAATATTAAAATAATTTTTTTTAAAAATATTTTAATATTATAAATTATATTATATAAAATATTAAATGTTATTTTATTATAATTATTTTTTTAAACAACATTTTAGTTAAAAGAAATATATACAACAATATATGCATATATCATATTTCATGAAGTACCATCTTTTCAAAACATTCAAAAACAATCATCACACCCTCCAACGAGTGGCACGAAAGTCAATGCAAAACAAAAATATATTTTTCCCAAAAATAATGACATTTTTCCACAATGCATAATTTCACATTTCATGAGGTTCCATACTTCCAAAACATAAGATTTCATTCATTTTCATATAATTTTTTTAAATTTTATCAATATTTTTACAAGGTATAAACCAGGTTTTTCCCCAAATCCACCATTAAAATTTTCTTCGAAATTTATTTTTTGAAATTCAAAAATCTAAAGATACCCCTTTGCTCTAAATACACCCAACAACACACTTTTCACATAAAATTCACATTTCACCCAATTCCCAAAAAATTGGGCATGGTAACCCCATATATTTGAAAAATATCAAAATTTAAATAAAAAACTATATTTACAAATCAAATTGTAAAACAAACGGATATGGGAGGATACTACAATCCCCTAAGTATTCTTCTACAAATAAATTTGAAGAAAGATGCTCAAGTAAATTTAAAACAAGGAAAATACCACAATGCCCTTCAAATTTTGAAATACAAAGTTTGTCAAGCATACCAAACGAGGACTCACAAAAATCAACAAGCACGATCCCCTTCAAAATCCTATTCCAACGAATCTGACCCCATCAAATTCCCTTTCCGATTGCATTCCCAATCAATAATTCAAATTTTTACCATGAGAGGGTTTTCTCCTCTCTTCATTTTTCCAATTTTCCTCCTCCAAAATAGACAAAATAAATGAGAATATCTATTCAACCCCCAAAATCAATTTTTGAAAATATCTCAAAATATCTCTATTTTTCAATTTTGCATTTTCTAATTTTCAAAAAATGAAATTTAAACCTTTTTCAAATTTTCCAACTTAATTTCAATTCAAGAATATCTGTAATTTCCAAAATGCATAATTAACTTCATTTCAACATAATTAATTTAATTAATTAATAAAATAAATCTAATCCAAGATTTAATTATTTTATTAATTAAATTAAATTAATCAATAAATAAAATAACATTTTTCACAATATAACCAGATTATTTAAATCAACAACTTAACTTTATAGGCCATTTATTTAACTTTTTTAACTTGCAATTTAATAAGATCAAAGCAAGAGAACAATCACAAACAACTGGACCAGACCAAAAACGACGACACAATTATGACTAGGGTAATGACTTGGCACGGAAAACCTAACTACTATCTCCCAATCAAATGTCGTTGGCAATGGACACGCTCAACCCCGTGAAATCAGGTGGAGTCGATGTCTTGTACTTGTTAACTTGCGAACAATAGAATATCGCACATGTATATCTGCATCATATAAAACACACCGTGAAGAGGAAATCACGGAATCATAGGGCGCTCGCAAGCGAGTGATGCAATCCCATCCCCTTCACCAATACAGTATTACCAACTGACGAATCTAACATCAATAATATAATCCAAACATATAACATCATTAATTCAAATATTCACAATGCTAATCTAAAGCATGTCATAATGATACATCAAAATAAAACACCATCACATCAAAAGTGCAAACGGAGGGGTCTTACATTGGATGTCCCCACATGTTCCTATTATTTAAGAATAATTACAAATGTCAATTTACATGTTCATTTCATTCGAATTTAATTTCTTTCTAATCCTAGTGTTGGTGGACACTTTCCAAGGACTTAGAAAATACATGAAATATGTTTAGGATTGCAATTAAATGACATCCTATTCCCAACATTCTCCCACTTGACATTATACATTGCAATTATTCTAAACAAGGAATCATTATTATAAATCAAGTATAGGACTCAAGGCCAATGGCCTTCCTACACCAAGAGAACTTATCTGCAACATTGATCAAAGTGTCAACTTTCTCAACCAATACGTTTACCAAGTCTTTGTAACCAAACTATCATAGGTAGAACTTCATGCTATCAACATAACAACCCAAATCTGCAAACAAGTCCCTGTATATCCACCATCCTGCAAAATAAGACTTCAAGGTATTAACACACATATACATGCGATAAAAAACCTCTAAAGTAACTCACCGTAGTAAAGTGTAACCAATCCAAGAGGTGCCCCTTTCATACAAAACACATATACCTTCTGGAACTCCCACTGCATAAGTAATGTCAAATATGAAAACAAGATCACAACATTAACAATTCCTCCTATAGCACTTCACATAGAGGATGTAGCTTACTCCTCTATCATAGTGTCAAAGAAGCATATAATGATATGCAAACATACATCTCTCATTACCAATCCAAATAACTCTCTCAAGTCCTCCAATCAATGAAGAAAGAGATCAAAGAGCTACCAAGTTGTTGTAAAAAAATAATGAAGTACAAACAACAACACAACTCCATTTATGAACCTCAACTCCATAAACATAAGATCCTTCAAGAAGAAGACAATATACCCAGAAATAGAGAACCTGCAAATTAAACCATGTCCTTATACCATACTAACATGTGCCAAACTGTGTAAAGTAAGATCTCCTTCAACACTCCCAAACTGAAAAGGATATCAACATCTAGCCATTCAACTTATAATGAAACATGACAAAAATTAGATGTAAACCTCTCACAAAAAGTAGATCAAACTTAGCAAACATTCCCACAACAAAAGGGAATATGCCCAAGGCCACTAACTATCTCCCGTACCTCTCCTACCCAAATCCTCAGAACTAACTCAAGTTCAAGATTGCAAGGAGAACAATGGAAATACATAAAATGATGCATCTACTTCTCAACAATTCCTCATAACTCAATTTTCAAGACTAATGCTCAAGAGAAGTCAAGATACATATAAATAATGCATCTAATAATCAGGCAGGCAACACCTCTTAGATTATTTACCTGCCGAGTAGACCAAGAGTGGGATACAAGATTGTCCTGTGCATACAACACCAAGAAATATAGGATTTCAATAAAGACAACATTCTCATCGAGTCTATGATGGACTCACATCCATTTCTAGGTGTAGGCTCCTTGGTCTTTACTTTTGAATTTTTTTTATAACAAGTAACTATTCCAACACATATCTCTTAACATAAGAAATATCTAGCCTAACCCAAGTCTCTTTAGTATCCATCAATTCGTGCCAACTTCAAATGCAACCTGCATAATCATGAAGCTCCAAGCAAATGATTAATATTAAAAACCAAAAAGATCTACATCCTCTCCAAAGGAAGAACAATAACACCTTTACCAAAGAAGCTAAGGGTCCTCCATGAAATAAGATGTTAAAACCTCTTCAAATTACATGAAGATTACCATATCCTACCAAAGCTCCCATTGAACTATGATACTGAGCTATACATGACAACAAACCATCACTATCAAAAACTCCCACTGAAACATGTAACCAAGCTATCCATGACATTGTGATAACCATCTCCTAAATGAAGACCATTCATGGCCTCAACACAATCAAAGAATATGTTGTAAACGACACAACTCCCAAAAGGTCAAGAAAACCATAATCTGTAAACCAAGAAGATAAAACACAATTCTTTTACAAATCTATAATATCACAATAGTAAAAGCTCCCACTACAGCCAAAAAACCTTCAAACTTTAAAGAGAAATGTGTCCCAAACTCTACCCAACCATTAGCTCTGATACCAAATGTTGAAAATGAAGGTAATAATTGTAGCTTAAAACTTGTAAACCTATGTGACTATAGAATTAATTAAGTGTTCTTTGGTTCAATTCTTTGTGTATGATTAATCTTGTTTAGATCAATTTAACTAATTGTAGAAAGAGAAAAGATTGTAGAAGAATGTAGACAAAAGACAGAAGTGACACAACATATACGTGGAGAAACCCTTTCAGAAAAAAAAAACTCCACCACCAGAATCAATAGTGCTTGTATTATTTAACCTTAGAACAAGATTACAATAATACTGTATCAATCCTTGATTGATATGCTTCCTTGCCTTCAACAATTCTTCTTCATAACCTGCAATAAACTCTCTTTGACTCTCATTGAACTCACATAAAACTCTCATACACTTGCTACAATTTATAGACAATTCTGAGCATGTAAACTCACATAAGAGTTATCAATATAAGAGATAAACTCTCCTCACAAATATCTATGCCCAAATTGTGCAAGTAGAGTTTCACAATGTAACTTGAAGCCAAAACCAAAGTCTTCTCAATTTAGGCATCCCAAACTAAACACTTAACTGAACTCTGGATAAGAAGATATCTTGGAAGCTTCACCTCAAAGTTGGCGCCCAAGACTAGGCCCACTTAATTGAACCTTGTAAATATCTTTTCATGAAAAGGTGTTAACTGAAAGATGCCAACTTGGGCGCCCAAGGTGGGTCCAAGTCAATATTAGTTAACTGAAACATATCTCTCCACCAATTCATGCAAACATCATGCATGATTGATCATCCCCACTTAACTGAAAGTATCCACCTTTTATCTGTCATGCAACTGAAGTCAACTAGCATGCAAATCAAGTCAACTAGCATGCGACTCAAAATAACTACATGGAACTGAAGATAATTGAACCATAACTAAATTGAACTGAACTAAACTAAACTAAACTAAACTGAATTGAACTGAACTGATACTGAATTGACAATGCCACTTCACTCTTGTAATTATCAATCCCTACTTTGTAGGAACCTAGACATGCATTACTGAAGTGTTACTAATCCTCCAAATAGTTAATCGAAGCAAGGTGGGTTCCACCTTCCATGCGGGTGCCCCATGTGCTCCTATTATTTAGGAACACATCTTGGATGTCCCCACATGTTCCTATTATTTAGGAATGTAGACATGTAAAATTGACTTGACACCTATCACACAATCTCGAACGACATCAAACATCACTGAACGACATCAAATAGCACTGAAAAACATCGAATAGCCTCAAACAACATCAAACAATATGAAACATCATCTCACATCATCTTGGAATGACTCGGAGTAATCCTGTAACACTTCAGAATGACTCAGAGTCATCTCGTAACACTTCAAAATGACTCAGAATCATCCCGTTACATCTGAGAATGACTTAGAATCATCCTGTAACACTTCAGAATGACTCAAAATCATCACGTAACACGTCAAAATGACTCAAAATCATCCCGTAACACTTTGGAATGACTTGGAATCATCCTATAACACTTCAAAATGACTCAGAATCATCCCGTAACACTTCAGAATGACTTGAAATCATCTCGTAACACTTCAAAATGACTCAAAATCATGTTGTAACACTTCAGAATGAATTGGAATCATCCTGTAACACTTTAGAATGACTCGGAATCATCCTGTAACACTTCAAAATGACTCAGAATCATCCCATAACACTTCAAAATGACTCAAAATCATCCTGTAACACTGTAGAATGACTCATAATCATCCTGTAACACCTCATAATAACTTAGAATCATTCATAATGTCTCGAATAATCTCAGAATCACCTCGAACAGTTCAGAATCATCCCGTAATATCTCAGATCGTCTCGCAACATCTTGGAATCATCCCAAAATGCTCAAAATCATACCGCAGCGTTCTCACATCACATCAAAATGACATCAAAAACCTAAATTCCTCTATTAAATGAATAATACACCATTATTTAATTAATTCACTTTTTCATCATTTCAGACAAATTTAATAAATTTCATTTATTTAATAAAGTCCCAAAAACCCTAATTCCTCTATTAATCAAATAAAACAACATTATTTAATTAATTCATGTTTCATCATTTCGACCAATTAAATAAATCTCATTTATTTAATAAAGTCCTAATCCCACCTTATTTCGTCCTGATTAAGTAAAAAATTCCAATTATTTAATTACGTCGCTAAATCACCTTATTCCCCTAAGTGGATTAAATTATTAAATAATAATTTAATTACAACACTTTCCCTCCAAAAATTTGAATAAAATCAAACTATTCAAATCAATTATCAAAAATCAAATCAAACTAATGCAACTTTGTTTGCAAAAGTCAAACTTGATTTGCACATTCAAATCCCAAAAAAGAATTAATTAATTAAATCAATTAATTCATATTCCTCACCCACTTTCTAATTGAGCAAATTACAATTGTTGACTAAACAATCTAATTTTTTAACTAATCAATCTATTCTATTAACTAATCAATCTATTTTGTTAACTAAAACATCACATTCCTAACTAAGCCATCACAAACTTGACTGATCAATCTATTATGTTAACTGATCAATCACATCCCTGATTAGCCAATCTATTTCCCAATCACACAAATTGTGCAATCCACTTTGCACAATTCTCTCATGTCTAAATCCTCTTTACAGACTCCAACCGTTGATCTGGATATTCTTCAAAACGATCTTGTTTGTCCATTTCAAATCTCATTTTCTATATAAAAAACCTCTCTCCTCACAAAAAAGGATCTGAGAATCAACATACATTGAGGAACGAAGTGCTGTCAAGATCATCCTTGAGAGAGCTTCATCCATTGTCTTCAATCAACCAAACACTAGCATTCATCCACACTTTGCACACGAACTTTGGAGGCTTCGCTATGATAAGAGCAATCCAACATCAACCGAATACACTCCGCTACGGGATGGTGAAACTATCTTTTGCTTTCAGTTCATATGATAATCAATAGGTTTCTTAATAGTTCAATTTCATATGTGTAGGAGTTTTTTGATTTTAGATTTAAGATTTTTAGCTGTAGATTAGATTTCTTCGTCAGATTGCTCTAATGTCCTTCTTGGATTATTAATCTAACATCCTTCTTCCCCCTCGCATATTCTGGCATTCCCGGTGGGACCCTTGTCCCGTCCTCTAACATTCGTTTGAGCCATTTTTGAAGTTGTAGGTCCCATAAACGCTTCAGTCATAGTTTTCACACACTCGTCCTAAAGACCTGAGCATCTGTTCAGAAAGTTTGAATATTTGTCTGTCAATAAAATTACACATTTGTCAGAAGAATGGTGCATTTTTTAGAAGAATTGCGCATTTGTTTGAAACTAGTGCTTTTGTAATTTCTTAAGTTAGCATTTGTCTAACAGGGTTTTTTAGCATTTGTTTCTAAAACTGTGCATTTGTATTTTCTATTCTAAACAATTGTTTTGATGGACAAATGCACCAATCCTGCACTCTTATAATAGGTTTTCACTAATAGGTGTTTTGTTTTTGGATGTGTAGGCAGGAATTGACAGATTTGATGCAGGATTGCAACAAATTGAACATGTTTATTGTAGGGAAGACGATCGGTCTCAATTGTTGAAATACTTTTTAATCGAACTTAGGAATTTTCATGTTAGTGCTCTAAAAATGAACAACAAACTCACACTTTGATTTTGGTGTTGTTAAAAAGAAAAAATTTAAAGCTTTTTTAACTTAGGAATTTTCATTTTAGTGCTCTAAAACTGAACAACAACAAACTCACACTTGATTTTGGTGTTGATAAAATGAACAAATTTTAAGCTTTTTAACTTAGGAACTTTGATTTGGTGCTCATAAAAAGAACAAAAACACTTCATTTTTGGGCTCTAAAAATGAACACATTTAATGTTTTCATAAGTAGGAACCTTTAAATTTCGGTGCATAAAAAGAGCGAAGTCGTTTTTTATTTTGTTGACATACGCACGTTTTTACAGTTGTTGACCAAGATAGGACAAGGATTGCCTTTCTTAGAAACACCTCATTTGGAGCTCATAAAAATGAACAAATGTTTCTTTATGATATTTCACCATTGCTATCTTAATTGATTGATGTCTTGAACATTTCGTATTGGTGCAAGTTAAAAGAACTTTATTTTGTTTATTCATATTTTTTTGGGGATAACATCGCTCGAGGTGTTTAAAATGAATCAAATTGCTATGGATTGTTCATTGTGCATTCATTGATTGGAAAAGCTAAAGTGTTTTATCTTCTCCCCTCGCACCTTTTGGCGATCTTGGGTGAGCGAAAGAGCATTTTTGAGCATTGCACTTTATTTTTAAAGTTTACCTTAAAGAGGGGGCTTGCCTTGAGATACATCTCATGCTGGAGAACTCATTGCAAGGTCTCGAAGCATGTTTATTGGCTTAATATATTAAGGGTTGCGAACTCATAAGAAAGTAGCTTCAAGCCATGCTGACAACAAACTGCACCTAATCCCATACCTTAAGTGGAACAGGAACGGTTAAAGAGCCTTAAGTGGCCAATGGGTGAGTGTCAGATTTCCATGTTCACAGTTATCACTAAGAACCAAATTATTTTAGAAGCCACCCTATTATCCAAAAACATTCTCTGAAAGTGGTGCATTGGAATTTACTTCTGAGAAGTTACTTGCCATGTCCGACTATAGGCCCGTGCCATAAGTTGCATGTAAAATCGTCTCTTCGAAGCATGAGGCAGGCCTACCTAAGAGTATGGTGTCTATCCCCTAGGGTTGTAATTGCTAGTTTATGTTTAACTTAGCCCATTACATTCAAAACAATTTGACATCAAATTCGGTGTTTGATTTAAAGAAAAAGAACACATTCAAAATAAACACTGAATGAGATGGTTAAACCACAAACTATTTGAATTAGTGCACACTTGTGAGAGAAACCTTATGTTTGCACTCCTTTGAAAGGATCTTTCCTTAAAGGTTTCTGAACATTTTGGCTTTGATTTCAGGGTACATTAATCAAAGTAAACATTTGGGAACTATGGCTTGGGTGTTGTGATTTCACAACCTAAGTTATAGACATGAAGGTCACATAAGTCCATGCTTGCTGAGTCAGTCCAAGTGTTGTCTTATCACTTACCATACTTCAAAACATGGAGGAAAAGTTGAAAAAGAGTTGTTCACAAGATCATTGTTCGAACCAAAACAAATTGGAAAGACAAAAGGTCAGATAGTCCCACATCCATTATTTCCATCCCACCTATTTGAAATCAAAATCAAAATCAAACGAACCATTAAGGTCATTCCTCCACTCAGACGTCCATGATATTAACAGTTACTTGGGACTCACAGATAGTACAAGTAGACTTTCCTGCAACATATCCTCTGGACAAGGAAGTGGAATACAAACTTTAGTTCTTCAACATTTTGATTTCCAAGAAGTAGTGTCATCCAAAACAACATTCAAACCCTAGGTTCTTGAGCTTCACAACAACTATCCCATAAAACACCGTCAAAATTTATGACCATTTGGCGACCAACTGCTCCAATTCAACAACCAGATCTTGTAGCACCGATCCTTCAACCTAGTCTCACACATATTGAAGGTGAAAAACATACATCATAAGCAACTTAAGAACCTTCATTTTTCAGAAGAACGAAACACCCCACCAATTTCTCACCGCATCAATTGTCCTAGACGAAGAGGAAGAGAAAGTTGGCATAGCAGCAAAGAGACCCATATTACCACCACCCGCGTGGCAATAATTATCCCATTCACGATCTCATGCAAGATCAAGATCCCCAAGATAAAGACCACAAGTTGTCATTTTAGACTCAAGAATCTAAGTCTGAAAGCTCTCAAGAAACACCTTTGGGAACTCCACGAAACCAGAACTAGGTTGGTATGTAACTTCTACAAACGGACTTCCAAGAACAATCTGAACTTGTATTCCTTCTACTATTGTCAAAATTCGAGTCTATTCCAACAGTTCCAGTATCTTATATAATCTATAAGGAAACATCAGGTTTTAGAATTTGTGTCAACTAGTTATTCCCTTCATGATCTCATGCAAGGTCAATATTCCTAAGGTAAAAGGGTAAAAATCCCAAAAAATAGAAAAAAAAAATATACAAAAAAATCAAAAAAAGAAAGAAAAATAGTAAAGAGAAATAAACCGTTCTTTGAGTGAAAACTACTTTGTGGTGCTCCTAGAATAGGTACCATAGTGAAAACCTGGTAAATAGGCGCTATGTATGAATAAAACATACATTATTATCTATCAACACTTTTTTAGAGCATCCACCCATCCATTTCATGAATCATATGTCCAATCATGGCTTGTCACTGATTAGGGTAAGTCATTTTATTGCTGGTAACTTCCCGAAGCTAATCGCGATTTAGATCTGGTAAACAATCAATCAAGGTCATAAAACAACAAAAGTCAAAAACACTACAAAACAAAAAAGATAAAAAACATATAGAAAATATCAAAACAAAACAACATCGTTGGGTTATTCCTTCAATCAAATAGTCTAAGATATCAACATTTGCTTGAGCCTCACAGCTAGTTCAAGTGAATTTCCCACAACATATCCTCTAGACACAAAAACATGATATCATCCATGCTATCGATGTTGTTTACCCAAAAATAGGTCATGCTTTGATTCAACGGTCAAACTACGTGGTATCTGCGTGTACAACGTAGGCAAGGATTTTAGCCGTCGAGACCCTAGGTCAGCCCCCTTAGGTTTCCAACATGCTTTATGTCACTTGGTCAAAAAATACAAAATCCAAACAAATCCAAAATTACAAAATCCAAAAACATTCACAAAATAGAAAAGATCAAACCAAGCGAACTACGAACCTCTGCGTGGACAACGTAGGCAAGGCTTATCTTTGATGAGCCCTCAATGCCCTAGGTTAGTCCCCTGAAAACAAAACAAAAAACATCATAAAAACTTAGAAAAAAACAAAAGGCCCCTCCCGTCATCAACATCCACAATAAACATTTCAACCATAATAAAAAAACCGTCCCAATCACCCTTTGACAAAACAAACAAACAAACAAAGCAAACATCAACAACTAGAGCTTTCAAGAAAAAATGATCGCAAAAGAGTTGACTATAAACAAACACAAACAATGCCAAAGTATCAACTACCTATCATTATAAACAAGTACCAACAACATCCTGAGAAATGCTTTAATGGATCCGTTCCTACGATAGACATGATCAACAACGAATAATAGGCCCACCCTAAACAGATATGGCAAGTGATACTACAACTTTGTTTTTATCTTTTTGTGGTCTTACTTATGTGATTTATTTTATTGACTCATTCCTAGGATATCTCAAAGATGTCCATAAGGATTTAGAGAAGATGGAATGGGGGAAATTGAGTGTCATTTCGATTTTATGTTTGTAAGATATGTTTGTAATATTACCATGGAAAATACTTTCTTTATTGAGTATGGAAGTTGTATTAAAACAATTCATGAAGCAATTACATGTTAGGTGTTCTATACCTCTCTGTGTGACGTATGTCTGGTATGAACAAATATACTCTTTGTTTGTAGAGTCAAAGTCCACGCAATGGATAGAAAGTCACCTTGATAATTCATACCCTGGTGCATTGTATTTTTTTTGCTACATCAAAAAGGATTGCTCAAACAATGAAGTATCTAAAGAGAAGTAACGTCACAACATCAATTCTATCCATCATCATGTTTCTACTAACTACACACCATCATCATACTTCTTCTAATTAACATCATTTTTTCTATCTATCATCATAATTCTTCTAAATTAACAATCATCCTACATAACACATCATCAGTACCATATCCATTCTATATCCACAAATGTTATCAATACATATCATGATGATAATAAACCAGTTAAAAACATCATGTATTGTGTATAGGGCATTCATCTATCAACATCCATCATCATAAAATGAGACAAAGTATGATTCCTACATCTACATCATATCCAACCATCAGAAAAGCATGAAAACACAAATAAACATACATCATCATATATCACCATCACATAAACATACAATGAGGCTTATCTCATATCTCATATATATATCATCATCATTAAAAAAGAATATGTCATAAACACATCCACAATGAAACAAGTGTGATAGGAAAGTACAAAAATCATAACATATAAGAGGTCTCAACTGGACCAATGAATATGTATAACATACATGTCTAGAAAATGCCTCTGCACCATGAAACAACATGAAGATCAGGTATCAAAAATGGTAAAACCCCAGAAGGACGGGTAAAACACTACTGAAAACCAAAATGATTGGGCTATCTCACAAAATGATCACCTACACCAACACCAACACTGCCACCGTCGTCGCTTGTAGCACTAGGCTCCTCAAACCATGGACGCTGAGAGGCCCTAGGAACGATAGCATCATATAAATTTTGATAATAGGTAGATGCCTATAGATACCTATCTTGCTCTGCTCGCATACCATCACACTTTGTCTAAAGAGTATCTCTCTCTACTGTCAGTAACAGTACTTGATCCTCTGTAGCATGTCGTCTACCAATATCACTCTCCTAATTTGCCCGAAGAGAATCTCTGTGTGTTGTCAGTAATACTACTTGAGCCTCTACCGCATGTAGTCTACTGAACGCACTATCTCACTCAACCCTCATAGTATCTCCTTTAACCCTCAGAGTATCTACCAAGGCCTCTACGGCTTGTCGTCGTGCAACCTATGCATCTCTGTCCAAAGTCATCTGAGCTAGCAACAAATCAACATCCCTAGCTGGTGGAGGAGGATCTGGAACTTGTCTTTGAACCTTTGCATGAGGCACCTACTCATCTTGAATATCCTCTGCCTCATCACATCGAGCACAACCTAGCTGCTCTGCTAGAACCTCAACACGTTGTCGCTCACCATGATGACCTGTGATGCCATCTCTACCCACGATAGGACCACCTCTAGGATCAGTACGCCTCAAAGGCCTATGTTGTGTCCACCACTCCTCATAATTGTGAGTAATACCCGGATCTTCCACTCCAACTGACCAACCCCAACCAACTAGGGCAAGTGCTACAAACTTGGCAGTAACAGTATTTGCATCAACCTAGATACCCCATACACGAACCCCCCGACAAGTCCGACCAAAACTAGCCTCATAAGCTTCAAGAATCTGCCCCTGTCCCTCAGATAATGCTCTATCACAAATGATGAACAACCAAGCAACCAATGGGTCTGACGACAATACACAAGTTGATCTGCATCCTCTGGCCAAACCTCGCAGCTCATGTAAGGTCTCCATACAAAACTAGGCATCTCATCAAACACATGACGCCAATAATGCAGATCCCCAGGCAAAGTGTAGTGCATAAAATCCTAGCCATAATGATAACAGTATGGATCACCTGGAGAACGATCCTGAATCCCATCAGGACGGGTCACTGCAATATGCTCCCACACCCAAACATGCAAAAGGGATACACCTACAGAAAATGACCTCCTTCCCTAATATACCACTTTGTGCATATCTCGGTAAAGGTGGGCAAGCAAATAGGCACCCCAGGCATATCTTGTACCATGCTCAAGCATACTCTCAATATATACACCCCAGCCCACTGCAAACTATCAACCTCATCTATCGGGAACAACTAATCCCGATACCAAGCCGCAAAGGAAAAGAACGATAGGATTTGCGCTATCTGCAAAATCAGATAAATCAATCTCCACATCACGAACATCAACACCTAACAATCGCTGCATAGCATGAGCACCTCGATGAATCTGGTACGTAACCCATGAATAGGAAGATGAAGAATCCTCCACACATCCTCCAGAGTAATGGTTGCCTCCCTTGTAGGAAAATGAAAAGAGGATGTCTCAGAGTAATACCTCTCCACGAGAGCGGTCAACATTACCGTATGGGTCCTGATAGGAGGCATGTAACATATATGATGCAAACCGACTACATCAAGAAAGTCTCGCTCCAATACACTGAACTGGGTAATAGGATCAAACAAGTGATGAGGATGTTTCTCTCTCGTCATGAGCAATCGAAGATTTGCCTGCAAGCGACATGGACCAAGACATTAGGGTTTCACTCTAAACAAACAAAGCAACATAAAATGACACATGCTAGATGACAAATGACATGTATGACGCTAAACAAACACAAACTATGGTTTACAACACATGCATGGTAACAAAATGATGCTTAACATAAAACGACCAAGATGTTAGGGTTTCACTCTAAACAAGCGAAGCAACATAAAACGACACATGCAAGATGACAAATGACATGTATGACACTAAAATGGACACAACCTAGGGTTTACAACACAGACATGGCAACAAAATGATGCTTAACAAAAAATGACCAAGACGTTAGGGTTTCACTCTAAACAAGTGAAGCAACATAAAATGACACATGCTAGATGACAAACGACATGTATGACGCTAAAAAGACACAACCTAGGATTTACAACACAGGCATGGTAACAAAATGATGCTTAAAAGGAAAACAAACACAAGCTAGGGTTTCACTCTAAAGAAGTGAAGCAACATAAAATGACATTTTCTAGGTAACAAACGATAGTTGAGATGGTAAATGGACACAAGCCAAGGTTTTAGAACACAAACATTATGAAGAACAACATTCATGACAGTAAACAAACACATACTAGGGTTTGGACAAAGCTAAGAGAAAAACGATGGACAAAGAGTCAATTTCTAGATTCCAAGACAAATGCTCAACATGAGACAAACAAATGTGCCGGTTTTGAACAAATGCACAGTTTTAGGACAATTGCACAAGATTTTGGGCATAGTTTCCTGACAAGTGCACAGTTTTAGGACAAATACGTAGTTTCTAGACAACTGTGCAGTTTCTGAACAATTGCTCAAAACAAATGTGCCAGTTTTGGACATAAACACCAAAAATACCTAAAAAATGCACCAAAACTGAGACAGATGCACCAAAACCTCAAAACCAACACATTTGTCTGACAAGACTTCGCACACACAAAACGAGAACAAAAACATGATGAAAGCGAAGGGCGAAAAGGTACATACTGGGGCACCGATGTCTGAAGGTCGTCTGTACTCTTAAACAAGCTTAGAACGATGTGGGGCAAGCTCGAATCTCGACATTCTCCCTCAACAACTAACAAAATGTGGAATCCAGAGATAAGAATTAGTAAAAGGAACCAAACACAAATGATCCAATTTGAAGATAAATTTCCTATATAACACCTCAAGGAAACCCTAATTACACTTAGGAAATCTTCCTACTTGCAAATTAGAAGCTTTGAACGAGAAACAATGCACATTAACATAGAATATTCCATCCGAAAACATCGAAACAACAATATAGTAGTGTCAAGCGCCTGACCTCAAAGCTTGAAATTTTTGGTCAACCTCTCAAGGCAGCATAGAGTCCTACCATCATTTCACTGAATGTTGGGGCATAGTGGGGCATAATTTTTTTCAAAAACATAATCTTAAAAATAGAATCTTTGAAACAAAGCAACTAATACTTTGTATCAAATAGGGGTAAAATGTAGACATGTAAAATTGACTTGACACCTATCATACAACCTCAAACAACATCAAACAAAACTAAACGACATAAAACAACACTAAACAACATCAAACAACCTCAAACAATGTCAAACGACATGGAACATCATCTCAGAATGACTCAGAATCATCCCGTAACACTTCATAATGACTCAGAATCATCTCGTAACACTTTGGAATGACTCAAAATCATCCCGTAACACTTTGGAATGACTTCAGAATCATCCCGTAACACTTTAGAATGACTCAGAATCATCCCGTAACACTTCAGAACGACTCAAAATCATCCTATAACACTTCAGAATGACTGGGAATCATCCCATAACACTTTGAAATGACTTGGAATCATCCCGTAACACTTACGAATGACTCAAAATCATCCTGTAACACTTTCAAATGACTCAAAATCATCCCTTAACACCTCATAATAACTCAAAATCATTCATAATGTCTCGAATCATCTCAGAATTACTCCGAAAAATTTTAGAATCATCCCGTAATATCTCAGATCATCTCACATCATCTCAGAATCATCCCAGAGCGCTCAAAATCATACCACAACATTCCTACATCACACCACATCACATCACATCAAAACGACATCAAAAATCTAAATTCCTCTATTAATTGAATAATACAACATTATTTAATTAATTCACTTTTTCATCATTTCAAACAAATTTAATAAACTTCATTTATTTAATAAAGTCCCAAAAACCCTAATTCCTCTATTAATTAAATAAAACAGCATTATTTAATTAATTCACGTTTCATCATTTCGACCAATTAAATAAATCTCATTTATTTAATAAAGCCCTAATCCCACCTTATTTCGTCTTGATTAATTAAATAATGCCAATTATTTAATTACGTCACTAAATCACCTTATTCCCCTAAGTGGATTAAATTATTAAATAATAATTTAATTACAACACTTTCCCTCCAAAAAAATTAATTAAATCAAACTATTCAAATCAATTATCAAAAATTAAATCAAACTAATGCAACTTTGTTTGCAAAAGTCAAACTTGATTTGCACATTCAAACCCCCAAAAGGAATTAATTAATTAAATCAATTAATTCATATTCCTCACCCACTTTTTGATTGAGAAAATTATGATTGTTGACTAAGAAATCTAATTTGTTAACTAATCAATCTATTTTGTTAACTAAAACATGACATTCCTAACTAAGCCATCATAAAATTGACTGATCAATCTATTTTGTTAACTGATCAATCACATCCTTGACTAGCCAATCTATTTCCCAATCACACAAATTGTGCAATCCACTTTGCATAATTCTCTCATGTCTAAATCCTCTCAACACACTCCAACTGTTGATCTGGATATTCTTCAATATGATCTTGATCATCCATTTCAAATCTCATTTTCTATATAAAAAACCTCTCTCCTCATAAAAAAGGATCAGAGAATCAACATACATTGAGCAAGGAAGTGCTATCAAGATCATCATTGAGAGAGCTTCATCCATTGGCTTCGATCAACCAAACACAATAAGCATTCATCCACACTTTGCACACGAACTTTGGAGGCTTCACTGTGATAAGAGCAATCCAACATCAAGCGAATACACTCCGCTACAGGATGGTGAAACTATCTTTTGCTTTCAATTCATATGATAATCAATAGGTTTCTTATTATGTTTGCATTAGTATAGTTCAATTTCGTATGTGTAGGAGTTTTTAGATTTTAGATTTTAGATTTTTGGCTGTAGATTAGATTTCTTCATCAAATTTATCTAATGTGCCTCTTGGATCATTAATCTAATGTCCTTCTTCCCCCTCACACAAGGAATTATTACAAATGTCAATTTACATGTTCATTTCATTCAAATTCAATCTCTTTCTAATCCTAGTGTTGGTGAACACTTTCCAAGGACTTAGGAGATACATGAAATATGTTTAGGATTGCAATTAAATGGCATCCTATTCCCAACAACAAGGACCAACAAAAAATGAAAAAGGCAACAAAAGAAACCAGTTACATGTCTACTATAAGCTTTAGGTCATTGATGGAATTCACTCACGATTCATAAGATCCATTTTTTTCTAAGGTTGCCTCCATAAACTTGTTGATATGCACACCATCGTTACTTAAGGAGGAATAAGTTTGAGCAATAGCCTTGCCCTTGGCATCTTGCCTTTTGGTTTGAGTTTTTTTAGCTAGATTAGACTGAGGAGCGTTGATTTTATTAGTCTATTGCTTAGCTCTTCTCTTTTCCAACTCATGAAACACATACAAGGCAACAATTTCCTTCATATTGTTCTTGATGCTTTCTTGATAGAATCCACTTCTTTAAGATTGTTTAAACACAAGTTTTATCAATCATTTTTGTTAAATTTATTAATGTAAATAATATGTAAAAGGAATTGTTGGTAGTGTCTTCAAATAAGATTAATCAAACAATTTTTTGAAAATAAAAGTAATTGTTTTAATAGATTTTTTTCTTAATGTTTAAAGCATTCCTAAATTACTTAATATTTAAAGATTAAGTAATTTTTTTTTTTGAAAAAGAGGGTAAAAATTTATTAAATTAGAAAGTCAACCATATAAGGAAAGCAAGGTCCAAAAAGGCACCCACAAAGAACCAGAACAACAAACAACAAGCATCCTGAACAAAGAAGGCGAACAACAAGCACCAACATCATCCTACCATGTCCTATGTAGTAATCTTCTCTAAATCATGAAAATAACCCAGAGGGAGTTGCTCCCAACCTCCAATCTGCCAACTAACATCATGTTTAGAAGCCCACTTGGCCAAACAATCAACCACCCTATTCCACTCATGAGGAATGTGAGTAAAAAGCACAGAGTCCATCCTGGAGCATATCCGTAAAATATTCTTAATAACTAAGGAAAGTTGCCAATTCACCCCCTCCAAGTTACGCCCATTCAACAGATTAACCATAATTTGAGAATCATATTCACAGATGATCTTGCGCCAACCCAAAGCACAAGCCTGCTCCAAAGCCCAAAGAATCACCACACCCTCCATTAGACTGTTAGTTTGGAGCCCCTTATGGTGGGAGAAGAAGAAAATAACAGAGCCCGAACAATCTCTACCCACACCTTTTATCCCAACAGGCCTTGGATTACCCCTAGAAGAGCCATCAATATTAATCTTAAGAACCTCCAATGGAGGGGGAGAGCAACCCCCAACTCTCTGAACCTTTTTCTTATTCTTTCTCCCTCCCTACACATAAAATGAATAAAAAATATGACCCTGAAGGCCCAAACTATTCACAATCTCCTCATCACCCCTCTCCAAAGAGAGGGAAACTTCACATTTGGCTTCCACAGTCTCCTGAATCATACAAACAACTCTCTGCCAAACCTGTTGGATCATCAAATTTGTGCAAAGAAAAATCTCGTGGTTCCTTTCTAACCATATTTTCCAAAGGATGAAAGTAGGACCAATGCACCACACAATCTGGAGGAATGAAGCTTGAGTCAGAGGTCTCCCCAAACTACTCTAGAATTCAACTAGAGAAGAGGCATGAACACAAGGATGTCTCCAAATACCCCACCAAAAATTCCAAAGAAGCATAGAGAAGGGACACCAGAAGAACATGTGAGGCGAGTCCTCCTCACTGCAGCCACAAAGAACACAAATGGAAGGGCCCTGGAAGCCTCTCTTCCGAAGATTATCCCAAGTTAAGCATTTTTTCCAAGCTAAAGTCCATAGGAAACAATTACACTTAGGCCAAGAAAATTTATTCCAAACATGTTTCCACCAAAGAATTTCCATCCCACCATACTGCTGAAAAATCAACTCCTGGTAACCACTAGCCACTGTGAACACCCCCTTAGGATCAAGATTCCAAGCAAAAATATCCCTCCCTGAGAGAGCTGCACTCCCTACCTGCAAGAATATTACTAAGCTCCATGCAATCCTCTTTCAAGCCACCAGCCGACCACTCACTTGGATCCTTCCATCTTGACACTTCCACATGCCCACAGAGATAGGAAGTCTTGAAATCCACCACCCGAGACTAGCCAACCTCTAAAAAGTGATGACAAAGATTAAGAAAATGGGGATACTTGCACAAGATCAGAGGAAACCCATCCCAAGAATCAACCCAGAATAGAGCCTCTGCCCCCTATTACAAATCCAAAACAAGCCATCCTTGATAAACTTAGCTCCTTTTTTAAGCATGCTCCAAATCACCGAACCTTTTCCCACAAGCGGATATCGAGGAACCTCAACCTAAGGAACACATTTCAAATATTTATGAGCTATAATCTTGGCCCAAACATGGTCCTGTTTAGTGCACCATCTCCATTAAAATTTAGCAGACAAGGACAAACAAGCCAAAGTGGATTGTCGAAGCCCAAGCCTACCAAGATGTTTAGGCCTGCAGACAATATCCCACTTCACCAAACTCCACTTCGAGGAAGACAAACAAACATCCTATAAAAATTATCTGGTTAGATAGTCCAGATCCTTAATAAATCCAGCAGGGGCCACCTGAAGCATACACCTATAATTGGGAAGAGCCTGCACAACCAACTTAAGAAGTTGAACTCAACCAATGAAGGAAAGCCACCTGTGAGTCCAATGGTTCACCCTTATATGAAACTTATCCAAGATGTTTTTTCATGAACCCCTAGGCAGAATACCAGTAGAAATAGGAATACCCAGATAAGTTAAAGGCAAGTGACCAATCTAAAATCTTAGAATACGAGCAATCTGTTGTTGAATGAGCATAGGAGTATTAAAGAAAAAAATGGAAGATTGATCCTCATTAATCAACTAACCCAAGCAACAAGACATATATACAGAGCCTTACGCATGTTAATAGCCTCACTGACCTTGGCCATGCCCATCAATGTAGTATCATCAAAAATTGCAGGTGAGACTGAGGAGACAAGCCATTACCCCAAACCCACCCTTGGATCAGACCTTACTCAATGTGGCTCTTAATAAGCTTGCCCAAGGAGAGAGAGGATCCCCCTCACGAAGCCCTCTAGAAGCACCAAATAAAGTAGATGATTCTCCATTAACCAACATTGAGAAGGAAGTGGTCGAAATACAACTCATGACCCACTCCACCCATTCATCAACAAAACCAAAAGTAGTAAGCATTTTCCTCAAAAAAGACCACTTAACTCTATCACAAGCCTTTGCCATATCTAGTTTAATGAACATAGCCTTTTATTTTGAAGCCACAAGCCTTTGCCATATCTAGTTTCAGTAGAAATGACAACATCATCCAAGATTTGTCTATTTTCCACAAAACCACCCTATTCTTTCGAGACAAGCTTGTTTAACTACCTCTTCAATCTCTCAACAATCAATTTAGACAAAATCTTATAAACAACATTACAGAGAGCAATGGGCCAAAACATACTCAACCCATCAGCACCCTCATGCTTAGGAATGAGCACCAAGAAAGTGGAATTCATTTCCCTCAGCATCCTCTTGTTCCTCTGAGATTCACGCACCACCTCTAACAAATCCAGAATAATAATGTCCTAGAACTCTTGGAAAAATTCAATAAGAAAGCCATTTGGACCAGGGGCTTTCCCCTTCTTCATCTAAAAGACAATGGCCTCTAACTCATCCAAAGAAATAAAACAAAGCAGATTCTCATTCATTTCCCTAGACACCAAAGAAGGTATACAAGACAAAATATGGTTTTCCTCCATCTACACATCTTGAGAATCCTCCCTAAAAAAAGAGGAAAAGAAAAGAGAAGCCTATTTGGAAATTCCTTCCAAAGAGGAACTTGCTCACCCCTGTCATTCACAAGATAAGGGATAGAGTCCATATCTTTTGGCGTTCATAGAGTTAAAGAAGAAATCGGTGTTCCTATCCCTCTCCTACAACCAATCCACCTGTGCCTTTTGCTTCCAATAGATCTCCCCCCGCAACTCGCACTCCTCCAGAGATTTTAAATTCCTTCCCTCATCAGCAAGGGACTCCTCAGAAAGGCCAAAATCTTTGATATCCTAAGTAATATCATCCAAACATGCCTAAGAAACACCTTTACCCTAGAAGATGTTGTCAAAACACTTCCTATTCCATCTTTTGAGTTGGTATTTCACGTCTTACAACTGCTTGACAAAAGAATACATCACAGTACTAAAGAGAGGTCTACCCCTGTGCCACCACTCAGTGATGGGACTGTGCAAAGAGGGGTCCCACAACCACATGAGTTAGAACTTGAAGGAGGGGGAATGATTCACCCAAGCCAGATGAGCAGAAAGTTGGATTGGCCAATGATCAGAACCCCTCCAATCTAGAATCTCAGAGCAAGTAGAACATGACCCACCAATGTAGAAGCAGGAGACCAAGAATCTGTCAAGCCTCTCATCAATACAATCCTCCCCTAATCTTTTGTTGTTCCAAGTAAAATGACCATTATTGGGCTTGATATCCACTACATTTAAGGCATATATATTATCAAGAAAGAGAAAGTCTGAGGGATCCAACCTCACAACACCTCCCCTCTTTTCGGCAAAGTTAGTAATAGCATTAAAATCACCAGCTATAATCCAAGGAAAAAGAGGAGCAACGCTGTGAATGAACTAAAGATGGGACCAAAGACACTGTTTACCAAAAAAATCAGTAGGGACATAGATATTGGACAAGAGAATAGTTTCTCCAGTTTCTAAACTGAAGGCAACAACCAAAATAGAGAGCTTACAAGACATCCACTAGAGAGAACAAAACTTCATAGGATTGCAAAGACAAGCCAAACCACCCGCATTACCTTGGGCACCAATGCACTGGCATTGACCACGCCCCCAAATCTTAGGCATCACATCACACATATTCTCAACTGAAAGCTTAGTTTCCTGAATGAAGAGCATTTTAGGAAAGTGCTTACGAACGAAATCTCAAAGAACTTTTTGTCGAGGTCCATTGCTCAAGCCCCTTACATTCCATGATAGAATGATCATTTCTGGGACCCAAAAAAATGGGAGTCTAGAGTTTTAACAGAGCTCGACACCACTAAAGTTTCCCCCATTATCTTGATCTTCTCCAAATCCTTCTTTCACCTGCTTTGGAAGGTTTCTCCATAGCCCCTTTCTTGGGATTGTTTTGATGAAGTCCTAAGGGAGGGGCAACCCTATTTCCTTTAAATGCACCTATCACCACCTACTCCGTAGGAGGTGAGAGATCAACCCCAATCTTCTCTGGAGCACCAGAAGCCACAAGGACCCTTGAAACCACCAGATTTTGATCCGTATCCATTTGAGCAAGACATAACCCATCTTCCAAAATGGACTGCAAAGCACCTGAAGAAGGATCCTCCTAAACCACCCCCAAAACACTTGATTCAAAAGCCATCAAATCAGGATTCACCTCCCATTGACTAAGGTCATCTAACACATCAAAACAATTGAAAGTTTCCCCTTCCCATCTCTCCTTGAAGGTTCTTTTTATACCATAGCTCATGTTACGATTCTTAGCAGGAATAAAACCCTCATTGTTTGTCCCCACGCTCGGAATAGGAGCCTTCCCCTTGTCCTCCTTAACATGCTTGTGAGGAGGAGGAGGGTGGGGCTCAACATGATGAAACTTTGTACATATTCGCTACAAATGACCATATTCATGACACAACCAACAACGGAAGGGAAGTGTCTCATAGTCAAGCTATTGCACCCAAGAGCACGAACCCACACGAATTTACATCGAATTTGGGAGGGGTTTACTCAAGTCTATTTACACATAGATGCGAGCATAGATCATTACCCACTAATCTTGCATCTCCTGTGAGGGACCCATTGGTTTTCCTAGTAGAAGGGCGACCATGTGCAAAATATAATTTCTCCAATATTCCACTAGAAACCAAGGAAGGTGGACCCAAACTGAAACCCGACTCAAAAGCTCCTTCAAAGGATTGAATCTAGTGTGCCATGGCTTCAAAAACAATCCAATCTGATTGTGAAAATATGGGCCTCCTTAAAAAAACCTATGTCGATCCACCATGCAATTGAAAACAACCATAAAGAAACTATTATCTAGCAACATCACCTCTATTTCTCCTTCGGGGTTCCAAGTTCTTCTAATCCACGAGTCCAAGAACGGGAGTGAGACCCGCATTCCCATGAATTTACAAATCAGAGCTGATTTGTGAAGTATTCGACTTCCTTATCAATAGATTCCGATTGAATCATCAGAATCCGCCTGTCCGGGCACCTCTCCAAACACCCATTAATCTTCGGAATGAGAGAGCCCCCAAATGGAGCCGACCCATCAAACCCCACATCATTAAACGAAGACTTGTTCTCAGCATAACGCTTGGACGAAGAATGTGTATGCATAGATGCACGATAATCCATATTTTGTTTGAAACCAGGAATCTCTCCCGAGGCCATCAACAAAGAATACAAGGATTCAAAGGCAACTTAGGCCTCACCATAGAACATCAAGCAAAAAGAACACTGCTCACCACAAAAATCCTACACAAAAAGAAATGAAAAAACCCAAACGCCACCCCTGAAAGCAGATAGATCCCACCCCAAGCACAAAACGCCCCCAAACCAACGATCACAGCCTCCATTCTAACATGCAGGTAGGAGGAAGAGCATGCAAGCCGCGCCTAAGAGGCCGCGGGCCTGCACAGAAGCTACGCGCGCCACTCAACCATTCAAGCTTGTGCAATTGTTCTTCGACGATAATGACGAGTAAATATTTATTATTATAATGTAAATTATTCAATTTTTTATACAATAATAAAGAAAATTATTATAGTAAATTTCTCACCTAAAAATTATTAAATAAAAATATAACATATTATATATTTTATTTTTATTTGGTTCAAATATATAAATTATTTCTTTTATACATAATTTTCAATTTAAAAGAAACATCTCTTATATTTTTTTAAAAAAATTCAATAAATATAAAAATACAAATAACAACTCAAAAATTAAAAATCAAATGAATTTATATAAATAAAAAATGTATACAAACTTACTTTGTTTCGCTAGATTCTTATAAAAAGGGGAGATATTTGAAGTTGAAATGTTAGAAATGGCATAATTCAATGCATCTAGAGGTATTGGAGGATACTAGAATGCTCCAAAACTTAAAAAAAAATATTAATATAAATTGTGTATAAATGAATATTATATAAATAAATGAAATAGTAAAGTTTATTTTATTATTATTTATTTTTTAATTAAATTGATAAAGGTTTGGTTTTAAGGGTTAATAGTATATAATAAATAATATGTAAAATTAAATAAAATGGTAAAGTTTTATTAAATTATTATTTATTTTTAATTAAAATGATAAAGAGAGTTTTAAAGGGTTTAATTTTTTTGATACAAGAATAAAATATATTGAGAGTTTTAGTATCAAATAATTTTTGTCAAAAAATGACAAATCATAGAAAAAATATGTGAAGAGAAAGTGAAAGCAAATGATAAATATGTAGTAAACCAACAACATCAGTAAAGCATGATTAGAGACACATCACTTGGTAGCAGGAAGGACATGGAGTTTCAATAACCTCCTAACTCATTTTGTGATAATTATAAATGATCCTTGAGAAAATCGTCCTCTATTTTTTTAATTTCAATAACCTTCCTCTTTGTTTGGTTTCTAGTGTGCTTGCTAGGACTCGAGACTAATAACTCCTTTTTCTTCCCTATTAACCTTCCTAGAGCATGTGAATGCTTGTAACACATTTTTTTATTGTGTTTCTACTCATACAAAACCTATTACCCCTCTATATTTTCCAACTCATAATAAATCCTTACAATTTTCTCATTATGCATTTTGGTTTCCTCTTTGAGTTTACAAACCTCACTAACTAGGTCCCACTACTCTAAATCAACATTCCACATAAGGGATTCAATGGCCACACTAGTTTGAAAAGAATCCAACTTGACGTTGAGTCTAAATTATCCATGTAGAGCAACTTCAAGATATTATGTTGTGAGGTAAAGTTAGTCTTCACCAACCCCACTCTATACTACTTAAACCAACTGTTATAGATACACATGTTGAAGACCTATCGAACATAGGGGGATCAACCCTCGTATAGGAACAATCATCCGACCAACTACCTTCCCAATCTTTCTAGAATTGTCACATGCCATTTTACCTTTTCCCTTATCTAGATTCCTATTGCCTTGCATGTACCCATGGGTCCCCTTACTAGCTTTCACCTTCTTCATTGGATTCTCCTCCTAATTCCCCATAGTCAAATCTAAAGGCTCCCGAACACTACCATTCCCATTGTTCTTTTCCTTAGATAGACCACAATCCAACTAGATCTCATTAGATGTAGGCTAAGTTGGGTTGGGTACTTTAATTATACTATATTTGGGACCATATGTAGAAACACCCCTCAATAGCATATCAAAGCCATTGGAATTTATTGAGAAGGCATTTACTACATCATTAGCCTCCATAATGTTAGAAAAGGTGTCTCAACCATGAATCCTAATTGCTAGGATTTACTATGATATGCACCTTACAATCTTATGTGTAATATATATTCTTCAAGATGTGATGCATATAATAAAATCAATGATGTGTCCCTTAATGACCAAAAACACTCATGTAAATACATAAAACATAAGAGTGGCATATGCCCCCAATGTACCGTCCAAGAGCACAAACATACAATAGTGCAAGAAAGGCAAAAGTCCCTAGTGAATATAGATATGAACACACTAATGTGTGGGAAAAGGAATCACACTCCCAATTTATAAGGAGCATGTGGTAAAAGGCATGGCCAATAAATCCTAGGATATTATAAGGAGAAAGCATGATGCCCCTCAACCGTAACCACAAAGGTTCAAAATATAAAGAGGCAAGGCATGATGCCCCTAACATAAGGAAAAATGTAAATGTTACAACGAGAGTACAAATGGTATAAATGGTATTCTCTAGAATCATGTATAACAAATTTAATTCAATGGTTTCCATTCCACACAAGATATGTTGTAGCAAGTCTAACACATCAATGCAGGTCTAAATAAGCTTGGATACATGAAGGTACACCTTAAAATTGTAGGAATTTGGAACCTATAATCAATAATCCCAAGGCCAATACTATTTGGTGTTTCAAGAGTTTAAATGAACCTAGCCATAATCATACCAAGGTATGCTGCCAATAGATTATCTAACAGGCTTGACAATCCAAGTGAATATTTTTTTTATAAATCACTAATTGTTAAACTTTTTTCATGCAGAGCTAGGACTCCAACCTAGGACCACCCATTTGTTGTTGGATGTTCTACCATTGAGCTACTAGCCCATTTGTGACCAATCCATCTATGGTTCTTGTGTGTCTCATTCTCCAACATCTGACCTTGAGCCACATTATGGGTGCTTGAGGATCCTAGCTCTGGTCTAGCTCTAATAGCATGTAAAAGAAACCTCATGAGCCTACTAGGACTCAAACCTAGGAACACCCATTTATTATTCAGGTGCTCTACCACTAAGCCAATAGCCCATTTGTGATTAGTTCATCTACAATTTGAGTGTGGCTCATTCTCCAACACTAATAATTAATATGTGCGATAAGGATTATCTATCCATGTAAATGGTTATAATTGGTAAATTTCATCTATATATAATTGAGGTGTGTATCTCATTAATCATCTAATTTTAATTTATTCAACACATTTTCACATAGATCTTCAGTACCTTATGTACCGCCATATTGTGGGATAAGTTTAAATTTTCCTAAGTGTAGCATTTATTTCCTAACTAGTGTGTTATTTAGTAGACATTCTCATTTATTGTATTTAAGTATATGTTTAAAGAGAATAAAATGATATAGTAAATGAAAATCTATGCTATCTAAAAAACAATAGAGCTAGGAATCGAAAGTGTTATAACCTAAAGTATTTAAATGGAAAGAAGGGAGAAGAGTATTTGTTGGTTTAATGTTTGTTGTAGATGACATGAAGAGACAATGAAAAATAAATCTAGAAGAGGTCTTTGTGATTTATAAATTGACACAAATGGAGATAACTTGAGAAACTATGGTCTTGATTTAGGAAGTCATAGTAGTGATCTTAGGAACTATTTAGGCATTTGAGATAGAACTAATGAATCAATAAAAATATGAGTGGATCCAATTGTGTAAATTGTGCTACTAACCTATAAAATTTCAATGAATTATTTTTGCTCATGGTGATTATCCTAATTGTTGCAAATTCTCAATCTAATTTACCTAAATTGATATTTAAATAGCATAAATTTATTTTGGGGAAAAGAAAAATTATTAGTTTTGCATAGAATACTACCTAAATTAGTCCCCTAGGTGGTATATTTTAACCTCAACAAAAAAAAAAAAAAATATTGAGAGAGAGTGGATATACCTAAGGTAATTTGTGGAGGGTGGTGTATGCTCAAAATAATTAAATAAAATCTTATAAATATTTTCTAAAAATGTACATGCAATTCTTTTTTTGAATGGAGGGGAATAAAGAAGACGAATCCACTTAATAACATGGGGAGAGTATAGGAAATTATTTACAAATTATTAGTTATAGAAGAAGTAATTTGGAGATCTTGGTAATGAAAAAATAAAAACAAAACTAAAGAAAATGTCAGGAATACAGAGAATAGTAAAAAATAAAATTAAAATAAAGAGGAAAAAGTTGCCAATAATTTAGAAGATTAATTAAAATCTAAAAATTATTTATGAAATTAGATAACTGTCAAATGAGGATTAAAATATATTTTTATAAACTTTAAGTCAAAATAGCCATATAAAAAATGTATAGAGCTTTAATCTTTTAAAGTTTTTTTTTGTCCATGTGGACACTATTATGATTACATTAGCATGTTCAATGGATGTAGATTTTATAAAGGTTGGGAAATATTAGGAAAACAAATACATGACATTTTAGTGAAATAAATTAAGCTCAAAACATTTTAAACGATCCCTAAAATATAGGAAGAGAAATGGAATGCTAAAATCAGTGTTCATTTTGTCCTACACATACATGTTTTTTTACTATGTTCTTTCTTACTTGAGTGGAGTGTGATCATTGTATTTAATGTTAATATATTTCAATAATAATTTTACTATCTACCATTCAAGTCAAACCTCAAAATCTACAATAAATTTCACTTATTCCTAACAATTTTTTTTATTATTATTGAAAGTTCATTTTTAGTAAAGTTTTCATTTTATAATTTTAAAAGTATGAAAATAATTATGCCAAAAGTCATTATACAATGGTAAAAAGGCACAAATTTCCATGCCATGATCATGTACATAAAAAATAAAATACAGTTGACATATTTAAAAAAAACTAAATCTATAAAAAAATTGATTTTTTTTTTTAATTAATCAAAAAAAAAATTAGATACTAATATAGAGTTCAATAGAGAAATAGATAAAGATGCAAGGCTATGATGGATCCACAAAGCATAAGAAGGTCAACAAAGCCAAAAAAGGAACCAAATCCTTATATGTGAAGGTTCCTAACATGAGTTGAATGAGGATGAAGATGTAAGCCTTCATTCACCATTTCTTTAGCAAAGGTGTTAAATCTTTTGAGGACATGTTGCCAGCTAATTTAGTCAAAATCACAAAGAATATTAGAGACTTGATTTTGTAGATGTAATTGGACATATTTGAACCCATTTACCAAAAGAGGCATTGCATTATCAACTTAAAATCCTCATAAATAGTAAGAATTTTAAGATTTTTCTTGATTTCAAGAATAAGACCAAACTTGTAACTCATAAGTTCAACAACATTGTTGGAGGTCCTCCCAAGATTAATGCAGAAATATATAAAAAATCTTAATAATATAGTCACAACACTCTAAAGCAATCACAATGCCAATAGTGGATTTTGAAGCACCATAAAAAATAAAGTATGGTAGTGAAATTGGATATCTAGAATGGACCAAACAACCCAAGTATTGCTAATGAAGTCCAACTTATTCCATTTTTGGATAGTGTATCTCAACACTGGATAAAAAATTTAAATTTAAATTTACTTTAAAAAGAGCCTTAGCATTTTCCACAACATCCAACTAAATCTTGTAGATCAAGGTTACTTCAACATAGCAGTATATTCAAATATTATTTTATTCTTGTCAAGCCAAATAAACCACATGAAAAATAAAGGAAGAGAAGACCAATTTTTTTTATACGTAGCTTGTCCAAGAGTGAGTTGGAGTAACAAGAGTTCCATTAAGGGGGCAAACTACAAAACTTAAATGATTTCAAAAGTGAACCCCAAAATAGAAAGAAAGGGAGATTTAAATGTAGGCAACTTCTTCATAGACAAAGAGTAGATGATTTTGATTTTCATAAGCCTTGAAGTATTTGTAGAAAATATGGGGTCTTGTGATATTCCTTTAGATGATATTTTCACCAATGTAGACTATTTTGTTGGAGAATTTTTTTTTTATAGTTATGCTAGATATTATGGAGATAAAAATCAAGAGGTTCATCATCAAGAAAAAAGAGAGTGTCTTCCTTGACTAAATAACAATTTAAGGAATGCACATCGCTCCAAATGATAAAATCAACACTAAATGGATCAATTGGGAGTCTACTCATTTTGATCATCTTCATTAAAGCCAAAAATGTGAGACCATTTGGGTTGACCTTTCCATTCCACTCAATGAGTTGGTCTTATTTTTTAATCCATAATTGATTCATGGCTAATAAAACGTTTCTTGGCATAAGAGAGCATAAGGGTTTGTGACCCAAAATGGTATCCTCCCCACAATTAGTGCTAATACCATTATTTAGACACCAAAATATGTTCTTCCTTATCAAATTTGTAGCTCTATCAATTAAAGACCAAAATTTGAAGATACTATTTTTTTTCTAAATGAAGTTGAGCAACTACATACCTTCATTGTCATCTCCATATTTATGAACCAAGATCCACTTCTAAATGGTGGAATGAGGGTTTAAGAGAATCTAGATAAGCTTGGAACCTAGAGCATTGCTCATTATAATAGCATACTAGATTCCTCGACCACTACACTACTTACTCTTTGTGAATTTAGACTAATCAATATGGTGGATTTTTTCCCTATAAGATTGCTTGCCCCCTTTCCATAAAAATATTTTTTTTTATCAAGAACATGGAGAAAAAAATTTGGGGTGTGATAAATCATGAACTACTAAATGGGAAGGTTGGAGATGATTGATTTGATCAAGACCAATCAACCTGCAAGACTAAGCCACTTATTGGTAAAACTTTGGATGAACTCAAAAAAATTAAAATATTGAGCCAAGAGTCAAAGCTCTTTATTCTAAAACTCTTTGAAACACCCAATTATTTAAAGAGGCCAACAATTTCATAAGAAAATTGAAGAATATGAGAAAGGCTCTAGTTTGCTAAAAATTTAGACGAATTTCTCAAAATTTTCTAGAATATTGAGCCAATATTTAGAGCTCTTTAGCTTAAAACTCTTTGGAACACCCAAGTATCTAAAGTGACCAAAAATATCATAAAATTGAAGAATATGAGCAAATCTCTAGTTTTCAATAGTAGGAGTATTAATGCTTCAAATCTGCATTTGTGGGAATTAATTATTGCTCTTGGAGCCACTAAGAAATTCTCCAACTATCTCTTTAGTAGATTATAACATTTAGTGTATAAGCCTCCTCTAGTAGGATGGTATCATTTGCAAACTAGACACAAGTGATTTACCTAACCCTATTGGCCACCTTAGTTCCCATTATTTTTTAGGCCCTCCTTTTAATGGAGAGAGATATCCCTAGGGTTTCAACAAGAATGATTCAAAGATAGGGAAAAGTGGACAACCTTGTCTTAAACCTCTAGTGGTTGTAAAAAATGGTTGAGGATCCATTAATGATTGAGGTGGACCAAGGATTAACAATGCATCCAAAAATCCATTTTTTGAAAGACAAAAGGAACTCAGATGCTTGCAAAAAACTGTAAAACTAAAAATATAGTCAACATAATTAAATATAAAAATAAAACATATAAATATAAATAAACAAAAAAAAAAAAAAATTATTTTGGTTTGCCAACAATAAAGATAAATATTGTTATTAAATAATAAATTTTAATCTTATAGCATTTAGTCTATATGCAAGTCCCCTAGTAGGATGGTATCATATGCAAACTAGACATGAGTGATTTCCCTAATCTTGTTGGCCACCTTAGTTCCCATGATTTTTGAGGCCTTCCTTTCAATGGAGAGATATCTCCCTAGGGTTTCAACAAGAATGATGTAAAGATAGGAGAGTGAACAACCTTGTCTTAAACCTCTAGTGGTTGTTAAAAATGGTTGGGAATCCATTAATGATTGAGGCAACCCAAGGATTAACAATGCATCCAAAAATCCATTTTTTGAAAGACAAAGAAAACTCATAGGCTTGTAAAAAAATATTAAATTAAAAATATAGCCAACATAATTAAATATAGATATAAAACATATAAATTTAAAATCAATATAAAACAAAAGAAATATGTATTTATTTTATTTTGTCAATAATAAGAATAAATATCATTATTAACCAATAAATTTTTATTTAGTAGAAGAGTTATTTATTTTTTAAATATAAAGACATCAAAATTTTAAAATATACATTAATGCCTACAAAGGAAATTATTAAAAAATAATATATAAATATATATTTACTACACTTTTCAACATAAAAACAAAACAAAATAATGAACAGTGGCTTTTCCCAAAGTATTTTTTATGAGTCAAATAGGGGTTTTGAAAGGTTCCCAAACATTTAATGAATATTAAATAAAATATTGTAATGTAGCCTATAACTCAATAAAGGATCACAATACATGTTTATATTAAACACACACAAAGTATATGACAGTGTATCTCTTGCTCGCTCTTGGATCCCTAACAATGGATTCAAATGGCATTTTATCACCTCTACATTCTTCTATGGAAATTTTTAGGGATTTGATTAGTGATAGCCCTTCTTTCCTTCATACCTTTCATAGGATTTTTGTTGTTGTAGGTTTGGTTGGATACAATGTGGGTCCTGGCTGATTCCTCTCTATTTTGGTAGGGTCTCTTGGCCTACTTATTATTGCTCATAATTCTAAGGCATGTTCCCTTGGCAATGTTGGTTTGCAAATAAATTTTAATGGTGGTGGGTTTCTCTTACATCTGTGTTTGGTTCAAAGTCCCATCTAATCATGGTGGGTTTTTCCTCTGCACTGCAAGAAGCCTCTTTCTTGTTTGGATTACTCTCCTATCACCATTTGTAGATAAGATATTATTGACAATAAAAACTATTTTGCCTCTAATGGGTTGATTTGTATATTTAATTATTTATGACCATCTCTTCTAGACTTGCACCATTGGGTTCTAGATTTTGAGAGACCTCTTATGAAAAAATAGAATCAAACTCTATTCATGTTTTAGTGGATTTTTTATTGCGACCTTTAAATTTATTGTGGATAAGGAAGAAATATTGGATGATAAGCTTTGGATGTGGGGCCAACATTCACTCTTGATCAAGCCTTGGTTCCCCTCTTTCAACCCTCTTTCTGAATCCCTCAATATCATTCGTATTTGGGAAAGTTACCTAATATCCATCTCTATTTTTGGGGGGTATCATATCTTGAAGATATTAAAAATATAGTAGGTTGTTTAAGATTGATGTTACTTCTTAAAATTTTGGATATACCACCTATGCTCATATTTTGGTTAACATTAACATTTCCAAGGTTTTTCTTGGGGATATTGTTCTTATGGTGGAGGTTGCGCCATGTACTCAATTAGTTGATTACAATGTTATTCCTTTCTAGTGAAAAGATGATTTTATATTAGTCATCTTGCTTTTGATTTCCCTTGTTCTTTACATAGGATGGCGAGTTCTACTAATTAGTGGAGTAATGCTCATTTTGAACACTTGATTGTTGTATATTTTCTTAACTTTGAGGATTGTGAGTCTCTCATAACTTTCCTATTTCTTGTCGGGTCAATTTTAGATATGGTCCCTTATGAGTTTGATGTTGTTCTATCACCTTCTTCTCTTCTTGAGGGTGTGCATTCTCCTAGCCTAGTTATAGTTGTTTCTCTTTCTTTTGGGCCTGGGTCTCTTCGAGGTGTGTCGGTGGAACTGTGGTTTCTTGCATACCTCTAGATTGTGTGCCAATTATGTCTTCTAAAATTAGATTCCCTTATCCTTTGCATGTGGTGGATCAAGTTGTGGCTTTGATAGAGGAATATCCTCTCCTCTCTACTCAATTTGAGGATTTAGAAAATTGTGTTTCCTAAACTATCATCCAAAGGAGGAAGAGAAGTTTTCCTAAAAATTTTCTAGCTTCTATTAAATATGTCTTAGATGGTGGTCTGCTAGGCAAGGGCCTAGTGTTGTATAGAATGTTACTGATTTTTTGTTGTTGGGTGTTTTCCTTGATTTTCCCTTGGATAAGATATTTTTATGTAGTTTTTTTTGCATGGAGGCAACTTGGCTATATTCTTGTTGTTGGATAACTTTTGTGTCAACTGGTTTTTGTTGTAAAGGATTTTAGGGTCCCTTCAAGACCTATTTTACCCTTAATAAAAAACAAAGGATCACAATATGGATCAAAAATCAAAAGGTAATAAGTGGTTAGTAACACCCATAGAACAACTCAACAAGGGAAATATAATATAAAGCAATACAATATTGCATCAATAAAACCATCAAATCATGGAAACTTGAATCCAAAGTGCTCCAAAGAGCTTGAATATGACCACTAGACCTATCCATAAGTCACTAAAACTTAACTCCGTATGGGTTGCATTCCTTTTTTTATTGCTATCTCTAAATCATAAAAATTCACAGGACTTCTTACTAACCTCTCCTTCATGGCCATTTTCCTTTTATTCTCACATTTAGAGATTAAAATGGATGAGTGAGGGGCATCCTTTAGTTCCTCATTTGCACAATCCCTACTCATTGGCTCCAAACCCCTCCCATCTAAAAAGGAGCACTAATGAATATAAAATTACATTTTAAAAATTAATATACAAAATAAAATAGTTCTCTTCAAATAAAAATAAAATATTTCTTAACATTAAAATTTATGTATTTATTTATATATAATAAATAGAATAATTCTAGGGGTGGGGGGCTAGCTCGATTGGCTAAAACATCTTGTTGCAGACAAGAGGTCATGAGGTCTAGTCTCCCCCCAAACTTGTGGTACCGGAGGGCATGTTGTGCTAGCACCACTGGTCATGTGAAAAAAGTTTAATTACCAGGCGCACTACAGTTTATAGGGGGACAAATACCCGATCGATTCCTACAGTGTAAAAATACAAAAAATAAAAAAATAATCGAATAATTCTAAAATAAAATAAAATAAATAAATAAATTAGCTCAATATCTATATTAATGTAATTAGATATTTTAATAAAAACAAAAAAATGATTATTGAGATGTAAATTTGATTTATAACCTACATAAAAGATGTGCCTTTAAATTAAGTTATCTTGAAATATATCAAAAATTAATAATATATTATAGCAAAACATTATACCAACTTATCAAATTTCATGTCATATCTTGGAAGTTTATCAAAACCAGTGAGGAAATTTTGTTTGGTGAATTGTATCCAAAACAAAGTAACTTGAAATGAGTTTGCATCCCCAAGATGAATATTATATTAAGAAATTTGATAAATCATTGGAATGGAGTATAAAATCCTACAAGCACAAGGAACTCCATACTTATAAAGAAGAATTATTTAATCATACATGGTTAAGTGTGCATTCAATATATTGGATAAATAATTGCATAGGAAAGGTGAAACTTGTAACCCTTAAAATAAGTGATTTGGTATGCCCCCTATTCATATTTCTTTTGCATGTGCTAAGTGTATGATGGATCAATAAGTGGAAGGGGAAGATTTCAAAATGAATGTCTTATTCTTTTCTAATATCATTCCATCTATTCACTAATCCTTCCTACTTATTCACCTTCTAATTAATTAATAATTCTCCATTTTAATCAATACAAAAATGTCAGGTAATCTACCACCTCATTTAATTCCTTTGATAATGGTCAATAGAAAATAAATTCAAGGAATTTAGAATGTGATAAATTTTACAAAGAGTTCTTTTCAACTTTCAAATATTTGAGTCATAGTTGTGAATTGTGTTAAAATTACTAGATGGAGTCTCTTTCAATCTATAAAGAGGTTATTTTTCACTAAGTAGTTACATGTAGAACCAACACCAAGTATCAGCCTTTGTCTCATTATTTGTTCGATATTTTAGATTCTTAGATTTTTCTCAAAGTAGAGAAATAAAGGAGTCCCTTGCTACACAACTAGCTCCTAAAGTCCCTAGATTTCTTTGTGAGACAATCAAAATTTATTTTGAAAGATCCAATAGGAGGGGGGACCATTTGGATTCTCTCCTTGATGAAAGATTGGATTGACCTCCAACATCCCAATGAATGGGAGGGAGGCCTAATTGTTGCCAATTTTGTGAAATAATTTATCTTAGGAGGAAAAAGTCTCTTTTCCCCTAATATTTCTCAATTTTATTCTTGCCATAAGCATATTTGAGATTACCACTTCCAACCTTGCTAACACTAGATATAATTTTAATCTTTTTGGGTTTCTTTCTTTCCAAATATGCCAAATTATAAGTTATGGGTTAATTGTCGAAAGATAAGAGAAAATAGCTTTAGGTTTTAGAATGAGATAGCTCTTGAAAAATTGTATCAAAGTCCCTAGAAGAGCTCAAAATAAATTCAAACATTCACATAACCAAGACTAAAAATTTACTACAAAGGGGCATCAATTAACAAATGGTCAACAATTCCTTCATCACTAAAGAAAAGGTTACAAGTAAAAGTACTAGCGCATACCCTACATTTTAAAAATGATATCCTATTTAGATATTCTAAATTCATGTCAATCCATGCAAAATTATCTACCTTAAGGAATATATTATTTGTGCCATCATTTTAAAATGGCCCACTCTCTATCTTCTAGAGGGTCAAAGGAAATCGAGTATTCTATCTTGGTAGAGTAAGAACTTGACTTTGAACTAGACCCCCTTATCACATCTTTATTTTCTTTGATGACTATCTTCTTAATATCCGATTTCTCTTTCAAGATCATGTTTTGATTCTTTATAATTTCCACATCAAACAATACTTTCCAAAGAGTAACCATCTATCCATTGATTTGTTGTTGGACTATGTACTCCTTGACCTTCTTCCCCTAGGAAGCCATCAAGGTCTCTCTAGCTTCATTGAAATCTTCTCTCACACAAAGGGTGATAACCATTCAAATGTTTTTCCTAAAATTTCTAGCCTTTCTCTCATTGGCAATCTCCTAAGAAATACGATTAGTGATTAAAGGTATATAGTGTATCAATAAGTTCCACATGAGTGAGCCTTTTTGGGGCTTTTTTGTGGTAAGAATTTTAGTCAACTCATCAAAATATAAATATTTAATTTGAAGAAAAAACCACCATATGGCTATGGGATTTAAAAATAATCCCCACACCAACTTGGAAACTAACACATGTTATATTTATCTAAGCTTGGAACCCAAAACCTTATTCTTCTTATCCAATGCCTCATAATTTTATCTATAGTTTTTGTAATTCCCACTTGAGTGTGGAAAGAAAACATTAGGTATAGTGTCAACATTGCAAGAACATTATCGATGAAGAAGATTATAATAGTCAAAGACAACCACTTGTCTTTCAATGAAACCAATTTAGGTTGGAAAGAATAAACTATGTTCTTCCATAGGTAGAACCAAACAATCCGAAAACACATTGACAACCCAAGATATTTGCTCAGAAATTTCCCCACTTTGAATTCCAAGATATTTACAATCATACCCCGCACCACAAGAAAATAATTAAAGAATTTTTTATTTTATTTTTACATTTATATGCTAACATAAGGCTATAAAATAGGACAATATATCTTTGAAAATAGAAGCTTCAATCAAATTAGCTTTCCTAAATTCAATTGTATCATTTACGAAATGTACATGTGGGAGAACATCCATCCTATTAGTGTCTATGATCTATTTCCTTATCCTATCCGATTAAATTTTCTAAATACATCTACAAAGTGTTTTTTCCATGAGAATGAAGAGGATTGGCATGATAGTTACTTGCTAAAGGTTCCTTAAAATTTTGAAAAATCCAAATGGGTCCCATTGATGTATATGATCCATTTCCTTATCCTATCTGATTAAATTTTCTAAATACATCTACTAGGTGCTTTTTCCATGAGAATGAAGAGGAGTAGCATGACAATTCCTTGCTAAAGGTCCCTTAAAAATTTTAAAAATCCAAATGGCATCCCATTGAAGACTGAAAATCTTGGACTTGAGATACAATTGAAAAACCATTATATCTATTTAAAGATAAAACCAAATTTTTTAGGATCTTCATCAAAAATTGAAATTAACTATATCATATGCCTATTCTTATCCAAAATTACCACAATAATCCTTGATTTTGTCATGAAAAATGAATGAACTACTTTATGCATGATCAAATTGATTTTTGTACTTGCTCCATCTAGACCAAACCCACCTTATTTAGTGGATATGATTTTATCAATCTATTTTCATCACTTTATAAATGATTTTGTAGATACTATTGCACATAAAAATTGGGTAAAAATCCACAAACAAGGAAGGTGTAGTTGTATTTAGAATCATAATGATAAAAGTACAATTGAAGTCCTTTTATAATTTCCTTTATCTTCTTAACTCCTTAGTTGCCAACCAAATATCCTTTTTAACAAAATTTTATCATTTTTGGAAGAAAGTCACTAAGAACCCACATAAACTAGGGTCCTTTTCTAGTTGCATTTGGAGCTTCTTATATCAAGAAGGGATTTCTAAGGTCTCTATTATAGGATTTAAAAATTATAGTGAGATCTTCTATAGCAAACAATTTTAATCATTCAGGGCCAAGGTTCCCCACACTATAAAATATCCTTAAAAATGATTTATCCATAAATTATTTTTTGATAGAACTTTAAATAATCTTTCATCACTTGAGTTGATCAAGGAAATATGATTAGAATTCCTTCACACTCGAGTACATTTATGACAATTTTATGTATTTATATTTCCTTTCAACCAAATTTCCCTTGACGTTTCTTCTAAAAAGTTTTTCCCTTCACTAAATTTGTAAAAGGTTAGTAAAAATAAGTTTTTCTTTTAGGTACGATCCTTCATTCATTCTCATTGCTAAAATAAATTTATTCAATTATTTTATCCTCATCTTCTCTACAAATATGTTCTAAAAGATGCTCACATTCCACTATGTAAGGAATACTTTTAAATGAGAGAGATTATTTTCCAAAATAAATGTCTTTGACCCCTTCAACTTAGAAGAACCCTTCCTTCAATTCTTCAAAAAATCCACGAATCTTGTCTCCTTGAATCACATATTCTCAAATTTTGGAGGAAACTTTGGATGAGGTTGGTCTTCTAAATTTTCCAAATAAATAGGAAAGTGATATGACCTAGTAGTGAGGTTACTAGAATTTTATTTTCCACTACAATATTTAATTTAACCATAATGAAGAGATGAGAAATATTTCCAGTGTTTTTGCAATATGTTTGATTCGAAATATTCTATTTATCTATGAAAGGGAGGTAATATTAGGTTCTAGAGTTACCATATTCCACTAACCAACAAATATTGAAAATTTCAATTATTATTGAGTAGCTTTGAAGACCCCACTTTTATGTCTTCTATAGTCATAATATCATTGAATTCACCACCCAAAGTAAATAATTCATCGTGTATGGAAGAAAGTACAAAAACTAGTTATTCCCATACTATCATTTTCAATACATTTCTAATGAGGACATAAAACTGGATAAAATAACACTAAGTTGGAACATTAGCTTTTGACTTTGTATAATTTTCAATCTTGATCTACACCAAGCACTTCCACATATATTGTTGGGGGGACTAAAGAACTCCCAAAACTTTAGATGCACCTTATACACTTACAAATTCTTCATGCTACTTGTTCCATTTCCTTAATAATAGTAAACCCTCTTATTTTGATTTATTTTTTGAATTAACATAATCCCAACCTTTTTTTCTTCTAATTAGTTATTGATAAATTGGTAGAGGCATTCAAACCCCTAAAATTATAATAAAATATTCATTTCATTTGAGTAGGGGATTTCACCATTCTAATTCTCTAAGAAATAAAGACGTTTAGTTATTTTTGGGTTCTAGACAAAACTTGTTCATAAGTAATTTATTTGCCTAATTTCTAACTCATTTTTCCTTTTGAACCATAGTTTACCTTTTTTTGAGATTTTGATTGAGACATGGTAAGGAAATCAACCAACATAAGATTTATTTCATCCTATAAATTCTTGTTAAAATAATAAAATCTAACAACCATGGATCTCCCTTTATCCAAATCCATAACTAATGTAGGAGAGGAATAAAAAAGAAAATTCAAAATTATTTTGATCAAATAAAAATAACATAATTTTAGAAGATTCAACCACCACAACCTTTTATTTTTGTCTAATATATTGCAAGAGTTAACCCTTAGAAGGGTCCTCTTATTTAAAAGGACCATCCTTCCTCAAAGGAAAGTCCTTAATATTTTAGGATCTCTTATTTAAAAGTACCATCCTTCATCAAAGGAAAGTCCTTAGTTTCAAGTTATGTATAGAATTTTTTATTCCATCCATTTATGGGAAGACCTTGACCTCCGATAGATCAACTAAAGTTTCCTTTTCCTACATTGAATTTTCTTTTGATTGAAGTAAAAAATTGATATGGCCATATTTTTTATATAAACCTTTTGGGTTGGAACCATCAATTTCTAAACTATCACCTTTGATTTGAATGAGAAGGAATTTAGGAAATTATTTGAAGAATCTACGTTGATTCACCCTTGAACACGTTGTCATCAATGCTCAAAATTTTCCCATAGAATTTTTAATTGTGGATAACATGGAGATGTCCTAATATTTAGAAAGAAGATTATACATGCACAGCCACATCAGGTTCATCTTGATGCTACAAGTGGTAAAATTGAGATTTGGTTTCTTCTCCTACATATATAATTTTTCACCATCCATAAGTGAAAGACCTCCCTTAAAAAAAATCCCTTGAATTGTTCATCCAAGTTGGTCATAATAAAAAAGCCTTTAGGTGGGAAAATTTGATACAAAAAAAAATCTCTTTGGCTCTTTACAATCTATTTTGCTAAAACCTCCCTAACATGTTAATAATTCCCAAATATTATAATTTATCGTGTAGATATTGTAAGCATTCAAAGATATTGTAAAATTGTAGGTTTTGTCTTCATTAATATATGTGAGGTTTTCATGCATCCATAATTCCTCACTTTAAATATCTTCTCTCTCATTTATTGTAGTATGAAATTATTTTAATTTATTACTTAATTTATTTTATTAATATGATATAAAACTTTTGGCACAACATAGGAGGGCAAAGGCTTGAAGGCTTGGTAAGAAGTAAATCATTTTGGATAAGTTTTGTTTATTTTTCATGTTTAATAGTCAAGATGGGATTAATTGGTGTTATTTTAATATTTTCTATTCTTTCTTGTATTTTGGAGCATTCGTATTTATCTTTTATATGATTCATTCAATGTGTAAAATCATTTTCAATTGGTCTATTGATATTTACAAATGCTAAAGGGGGAAGTTAGAATTTTTCCTATTGTAATGGAGAAGAATTATAATATGCTTGATTTTTACCTGTAAGGGTATTCTTAAGTCAAATTATCCATAATGAGTTTTGATTTTTATTAATCATATAATTTACATCAAATTGTATATGTATTTATTCTTTTGAATATTTTATTAGACTTGTTCTCTCCACATTTTGTTTCAAAGTTAGTGTTTTAGTTTGGCTTGGAGAGTGAGAGTTTATTTTTCTTATGATGATTTTTTTTCTAGGAGAGTTTTGTTTATGAGGATCTATGTTTGAATCAGAATAATTATAGCAATAAAAATGATCGAAAATTTTAATGAAAATAATTTTACTATGGAAGTTGAAGATGGAAGATCTCCTTGTTAGCATAGATCAACAAATTGTTGTATTATCAACAAAACCATCTAGTATGAAGGATGAAGGTTGGTTGTTTATTTATAAGAAGACAAGGAGTTAAATTAGATTGTGTGTGCCAAATTAGTTTTGTTGATTGTATCAATACAAGCCACATTAAATGTAATAAGTTAGGGACTTTGTATCAAAGAATATCTAGCAATTGTTTTTGGAAAATGTTGTGTTTAGTGGGAATGAATGATGGTGAATTTTTGGTTGAACATATGAATGCCTTAAATATAGTAATAATCCAATTATTTTATATTAATGTTAAGATGGATGATGAAGAGAAGTATATTATAATGCTATTTTCTTTACTTGATCATGATACAATTTTTCTATGGTAGTTACTAGTAATATTTCCAAATTAAAAGTTGAGGATGTAGTAGCAACCATGTTGTCAAAAGAAATTAGAAGAAATTTTACAAATGATTATAAATTGAAGGATGATTTAGTTGTAAGAGTTTGTTCATGTGAGATAAATATAATGAATTCAGTCTAGGCAAAAATTCAAGGGATAAAATATCAAAATCGAGAGGTAGATTTAATACTCCAAATAATATTGAGAGAAAGGATTGGAACTATGTTAAAACAAGTTACTAGAAGAGTGATTGTAAATATAAAAATGTTAAGCCAAGCCATTTGAAGATGATTCTTCTAAAAAATTGTAGACCTCAAGTGAATATTTAAGAGAATTTTTGTTGTTGTTCAAAGCTTAGATGATTGCCATGATAAATGAATCATAGAATCAAATGAATCTCTTAGGATTATGGTGCCATCAACCTTGTAAACCTATATATTTACTTACTCCTAGTATTATCTATAAATCACTTAGAAGGGATGAAGGTTTCACTGACAATAGTAATTATTTTTTACCATCATGGTTTTACGAGAGTGGTAAATTTTATTTACTAGGGGACAATAAATATTTATTTACTAATTCTAGTTACTATTTACCATGGTAAAGTATCTTGGTTTTTATAGTGGTTTTAGGCACCTAAATTCCCATGAGGTTGTTTCGATACTTGAGTTTTTTGTTGGGATGGTTATTAAATGTCTTTAACCACCTCAAAACTAACAACAAACTAGGTGCCCAAATGGAGTAGGTTAGTATTTTGGTTGCAACCTACATTGGCCTATGTTAAGAAAGCTTGTATATTTCCAAGAAGGGTTGTTGGGATGTGAAACCAACTTTGAATCTTCCATTTAGGGGATGAAGATACTATTCAAGATATTCTTAAGGTGGTAGTAAGTAAGGAGGAAATTTGTAAGCAAGAAAATTTTGTTTGAAGGTGCTTGAAGGAGTTTGTGAGATATGAAGAAAATATTTGTACATAGGTGTTGTTGGATTGAAGACATAGAAGGATTGGAGGAAGTGAATGTATTGCAATCTTGTATTTTAATATAATACATGATTGGACTCTCTTATTAGTGGTGTTTTTTTCAAAATGGTTTCTCCACCTAAATATTGTGTTACATATGAGATAATCTTCTGGAGTTTCTCACATTCTTATGTTTTAAGTTTTGCCTCTTTGTTTCTGCTACCTTGTGGTGATGTTATCCTCCTTTTTATTGATTTTTTAATTTCATCTAAGGTAGTTGTTTCAATCATGTTGAAGTGGGTGATTTAGCATCATAAAGAAGTTGAATCTCTACATGATAATTTCATATTAAGGCAATTTAGTTACACATTTGCATACAATTTTTATATTTTCATATTGTGGTAGTCTAAGCCTAGTATCTCACCAATTGGTATCATGATTCATATATTTAATAGATCCTTGATGATTAAAAATTGGATTAGATATTGTTATTTTAAACAAAATTTGGTATCAAAGCTATATTTTTATAGGAAGGATTTACTAGAGGCTTGTGGACTATAATGGATGTTTTGTGTGTTAAAATTGTTATGTAGATTTGTGAGATTGGAAGTCATGACATATAAATCTCAAATAAATATTTTAATGGGATATATGGTGGGTGATGGAAGATTATGGTAAAGGATTTTTTTTCCCACTTGCTCATGTGTTTATCCTTGCATGATGGTGGTTTGGAGCTCCTATTTGGCAATATGTGACTACTCTTATATGGTGGTCATGTTCCTCTTCCTTTTGGTCATGTGCAATGAAAGGGTGTTTATATTGGGTGGGTTCTTTATGCCCCTAGTCACATGGGAAAATGTATACTATTTGGACTACAATATGGAGCATGTATGTTGGGTTCATGGTTTTAGTCCTTGGTTACATGAAAGTACTGAATGATTAGTCACTAGTTTCTTATGGGTTGTGAAGTTAGTATGTTTTATAAATTTTAAGATTTTGGACAGCTATTTCCTCTATTTCATTGTGAGTTATGGATTAGGTCATTATGTGACCTAAATAATCTTGGAAAAATTAGTTCCCTTTTAGTTTTTTCAATTTTCCTATCTCTAAAAGTTGTGGATTTCTAGATCTATGATATTCCATTGTTTCATATGACATATTTGATGTTTTTCATTAGTGTGAATTTTTGGACGTTTTAGTGGTCTCATATTTACATTGATGGTCTTACAAGTTTTACATGTTAATCAAAATCTATTGTTTGTAGATCTATGGAAATTTTTTGTTGAGACTCTTAATTTTTTTTGGATAGAAACAATCACAAATTTGTAAGGCTACTTGGTGAGTTATTATTGATATATGGGTACTCATATGGATTTTTTTAACAAATCAAGTCTAGTGCTAGTCATGGTGTTTGAATCTTGGGAGTCTACATGTTTACCTATTTACGTCAATTATGCATGATACCAATGTGGTGGTGAATCTATTTATTCAATTATTTGAGATTGGAGCATTTATTATGTATTTATCTCTTGAGATGTTGTATATGTGTAAATCTTGTAAATTATCTAATGTGGATTATATATGGTAGGCATTATTCTTGGTCACCTTGATTACATTGGTAGATTTATAATAGTGATAAAATTAAAAGGTTTTAGAGTCCCTAATATTGTTGTTCTTTAGATTCTATAGTAGTATTTTATGATGCATGCGAATCTCTTTTCACTTTCAATAGATTTTTGGCAATGATGTTGGTCATGATTCCATGTATAGATTGGTATTAATTTTAGTGGTCCAATTTTGTGCAATAACATAGTGTGTTATATCTTTTTTGTTTCTAGATCCTTGTTCTAATATGTTGTTGTTATAGTGTTTAGTGAGCCATGGATAATCTTTGATTATAATATGGATGATAATTTGTAATGGTCATTGGTGTCATAAGGAGCTCTTGAATTCTTCCTTTAGGTTGCAATGATGGTTAATTGACATCGTTGGTTCTATTGAAAGAGGATGGTTGATCTTCATATTATTTGAAGAGGTGTTGAAATCTAGGTTTTCCATGGAGGACTCTTGGAGTCTTTAGTGAGGTGTGAGATTTATGACATCATTTTTGATAGATGAGATATTCCTTGTTTTAGAGGATGGATGGTATTATTTCATAGTGTACTCTTGATTATGAGTTATATTTTTAGCATGATATAATTTCTCTTGGGAGTAGAACATTTTCATTGGATCATATGATCTCCTTTTGAGAAAATATTAGATAATTATGTCAAGATATGTTCCTGATTCTATAGTTGGAGCCTTTACAATGGTTTAGTTAATTCTCTTGGGTTTTGAGTATTAATCATTTTCTTAGAGCTTCATGATTTTGAAAGTTGCATTTGAATTTTTCATGGATTGATTGGTAGATTCTCCTAGATTACTAGAGAGACTTGGGTAAGGTTGGATACTTCTTGTAGTTAGAGATATGTGTTAGAATGGTTACTCGATATGAAATTTCTCAACAAAAATATCAAGGCGCCTACACCTAGATATGGATGTGAGTCCATTATGGACCTAATGAGAAGGTTTATTTTTATTGTAATCTTTTATTTCATGGTGTTCTATATATAAGACAATCTTGTATCCCACTCTTGGTCTACTTGGTAGTTGAATGATTTGATAGGTGTTGCTCACCTGAATATCATATGCATTATTTAAATAGCATATTATCTTCTCATTTGAATTAGTCTTGAATTTTGAAGTTTTGAAGATTTTTTTAGAAGTAGATGCATATTTTTTATGGATTTTTATTGTTCTCCTTATTTTGGTCTTGATCTATGGAACTAGTTTTGAGGACTTGTTTAGAGAGGTACAGGAAATGGTGTATGGATTTGGGAATATTATTTTTATTATGGTAATTATTGGTTTATTTATTCTAGCTTTATTTTGAGATGTTTACATCTATCACTCCTATGTTTTCATTTTAATTTGATTCGCTATATGTTGATATCATTTTAGTTTGGGAATATGGAGGAGATTTTACTTTACATAGCTTCACATATGATAAGTGTTGATATAAGGATATGGTTTCATGTACAATTTCTCTCTTTCTTGGTATATTGTCTTCTTCCTAAAGGTTTTGATGTCTATTCAAAGTTTAGTTTTGTATGGATTCAAGTACTATTGTTTGTGCTTCATTGTTGTTGGAAATAGTTTGGAAGCTTTGTGATCTCTTCCTTCATTAATTTAGAAGGATTGGTAATGAGTGATGTTCTATGTATATCATTGTGTTATAAAGGATTTAGCCACATCATCTATGCGAGTGGTATAGGTAGACTTGGTATGCCTTGATCTATTTATAGATTTGACATTACATATGTAGTGAGAGTTCTTGGATGTATATGTTCTTGATTGTCAAGATATCCTTTTGGTTGTCTCAATTTGTAGGTTATTGATGCACTAGTAGAATTTGGCAAATAAATGACTATAAATTTTAGTCACGACAACTAAAAATGACTAAATTCTACTCATTTTTTGCAACACAACTATAAATAACTAAATAAATGACTAATTTGATCACCAGATAAAATCAGAGCTATAAATGACTAATTTTTTGTATCAAACTTTTTTTTTGAGAGAAAATCTTCCTAGCCATCAATTCAGGCTTTAGCCGACACTTGTGCATAAATATATATATATTATATAAATGCATAACAAAAATCAAACGATATAATTAGGACCACCATTTTCTCACGATTTTTAACTAGTGCTTAGTTAGAAGAAATAGTTTGGGAAAACAAATAGAGGTTGAAGGGTTTTGAGGATGGAGATATTGAGTATTAATTGAAGGGCTTTCCCAGTGGAGGAATCTCTTGCTAGCAGTGCTTCAAAGTACGGGTCTAAAATGTAGCCAAATCTATCCTTCTATTAGACAACTCCCCACTTGGAAGTGTCTTGAAGATTTTGAGATTTTTGTTGTGGATCATCTCAAAGGTAAGAAAACCATTTTTTATTTATTTTAAAAGTTGGATGTATACGCTATTCCTATTGGGTATTTGAAAATTTTGATGTTGGGTATTTTCGTGAAGTACTATTTGGCTATTTGAATTTTATGATGCAAGCTATTTTGTTACTGGATATTTGGGTATGTTTAAAAACTGATGCTCAATAAAAAATTTATTGGATGTTTAGGTATTTTGATGCTGGGTTTTCACTTGAAATGGGTATTTAAAAAAAATAGTATTGCATATTTTTTGCTATCGAGATAATATTTTTCTAAGAAACGAATGAGGTCTCAACCTTCTCTAGTATTACACACAGTTTTTTAAATTTTGATTTTGTTATCATTTTTCTCGGGCATTAAAAAAATTGATGTTCAATGAACCGTTTGTTATTGAATATCTTGGTATTTAAAAAAAGGACATTGGGCGTTTTCTTTATATGGGTATTAAAAAACCGTTATTGGGTATTTTTTCATTGTCGAGTTAAAATTTTATGATATTGCTATTAGGATTCAACCATGTAGTTTCAAGTCAAACTCATTGAACCATGTTTCATGAGTAGTGGTTCACAAGAACCCATCTCTCATGATAATGAATGGTACACTTAACACTCATTTCATCTAGGTGATGCTCATAAAGGTGAAGCATTGGGCCTTCCCTGGAGGTCACCCTATCCTAGTACTACTCTAGCTCAAGTGTGCTTAACCACAGAGTTTTCTCCAAGGTTAAGCCAACTTAGCTTGTAACCCCATTCGAAAAACCTTCAGTAAGTGTTGTGCCTTATGAACCATTCATTATAGAGCCCCTTTAGCTCATCAATTGATAAGTAGGAGGTATTTTCCACAACGTGTCAAATTATGATATTGCTATCAGGATTCAACCATGTAGTTTTGAGTCAAACTCATTGACCCATGTTTCATGAATAATGGTTCACAAGAACCCGTATCTCATGATAATGAATGGTCCACTTAGCACTCATTGCATCTAGGTGATGCTCATAGAGGTGAAGCACCGAGCCTTCCCGAGAGGTCACCCATCCCAGTACTACTCTAGCTCAAGCACGCTTAACCACATAGTTTTCTCCAAGGTTAAGCCCACTTAGCTTGCTGATCAATTGATAAGTAGGAGGTATAAGATAAGTGGGCTTAACCCTGGAGAAAAATTTGTGGTTAAGCACGCTTGAGCTGGAGTAGTACTGGGATGGGTGACCTCTCGGGAAAGATCGGTGCTTCACCTCTATGAGCATCACCTAGATGAAATGAGTGCTAAGTGGACCATTCATTATCATGAGAGATGGATTCTTCTGAACCACTACTCATGAAACATGGGTTAATGAGTTTGACTCAAAACTACATGGTTGAATCCTGACAACAATATCATAATTTGACACGCTGTGGAAAATACCTCCTACTTATCAATTGATGAGATAAAGGGGCTATATAATGAATGGTTCATAAGGCACAACACTTTCTAAAGGTTTTTCAAATGGGATTTCAAGCTAAGTTGGCTTAACCTTGGAGAAAACTCTATGGTTAAGCACGCTTGAGTTGGAGTAGTATTGGGATGGGTGACCTCTTGGGAAGGCCTGGTGCTTCACCTCTATGAGCATCACCTAGATGCAATGAGTACTAATTGGACCATTCATTATCATGGGATATGGGTTATTGTGAACCACTACTCATGAAACATGGGTCAATGAGTTTGACTTGAAACTACACGGTTGAATCTTGATAGCAATATCATAATTTGACAAGCTGTGGAAAATACCTCCTTATCAATTGATGAGCTAAAGGGGCTCTATAATGAATGGTTCATAAGGCACAACACTTACTGAAGGTTTTTCAAATGGGGTTGCAAGCTAAGTTGGCTTAACCTTGGAGAAAACTCTGTGGTTAAGCGCGCTTGAGTTGGAGTAGTACTGGGATGGGTGACCACCCGGAAGGCTTAGTGCTTCACCTCTATGAGCATCACCTAGATGCAATGAGTGCTAAGTAGACCATTCATTATCATGAGATATGGGTTCTTGTGAACCACTACTCATGAAACATGGGTCAATGAGTTTGACTCGAAACTACATGGTTGAATCCTGATAGCAATATCATAATTTGACACGCTGTGGAAAATACCTCCTTATCAATTGATAAGCTAAAGGTGCTCTATAATGAATGGTTCATAAGGCACAACACTTACTGAAGGTTTTTCAAATGGGGTTGCAAGCTAAGTTGGCTTAACTTTGGAGAAAACTCTTGTGGTTAAGTGCGCTTGAGCTGGAGTAGTACTAGGATGGGTGACCTCCCGGAAGGCCCAGTGCTTCACCTCTATGAGCATCACCTAGATGTAATGAGTGCTAAGTGGACCATTCATTATCATGAGAGATGGGTTCTTGTGAACCACTACTCATGAAACATGGGTCAATGAGTTTGACTCGAAACTACACGGTTGAATCTTGATAGCAATATCATAATTTGACACACTGTGGAAAATACCTCCTACTTATCAAGTTAAAAATTTTCTGACAAACATAAAATGTCTCAATCTTCTTGGTATTGTAACCTCACTAATTCGCTAGAGTTATGGTTTATATTTCTATTAAGGCCTAGGGTTTGTACCCTAGTCATTCTTGGTATTAAAAAACAACCTCAAATCTTGGGTCGAAAAAATAGTTGTCTTGGAAGGGTGTGGTATGATCTTGGATTGTATCCTAGAGTGTGTGGGAAGCTCGTGTTTGATCATTAAGGTATGTAAACCTGATTAGGGAAATGTATCCTATATAGCATGGGTCTTGCTTTAATACTTCTCATAATGGTTATTAGTAGATCACATTATTATAGTTTGTGGTAACCCAAGATTGCATTCAAGTATGTAACAAACTTGGTCTATAGTTTAAGCTGTACACTTTTAAATAACATTCATAAGGTTTATAAAATCTCGATCAATCTCTAGAATAGCCCATTAAACATGGGTTATGCTTGAATGCACTACATAATTGATATAACACAACCAGTCTACATATCAACCAGAGTTATAGGCTCTTTATTGCAGCAAGAGGTAATCGCTCTTGGATCATGCTATCATTACATCATAACTTGTTAAACTTGAGTCAACTTGAATGCAACCAATGATGATTGACACCTAATTGTGATGACATTGATTTATACATGAATTGTGCTCATATGAGTGCCTCCATTTCTATCACAACATAGCCACATTAAACTTGGGTCACACATGAATGCATCATGTATTTGTTATAGAATAACTATGCCACATGACCAATAGAGTTATGGATCACATAATTACAACCACAAGAATTTGCTCCTCAATTGTGCTCTTATGGTGATTCCATTACTGGTACAGTATAACCCTTTGGACTTATATTGCTCAAATCCTTACATTGCTTATTTTCTCTTTGGATGGATGGCAATTCAATGGCAAGGATTTGTATGCAGGTCATGCTCATATAAGTTCCTTCCTCACCATTGCACAATAGTACATTGGAATTTACTTTCTTGAAACTTTACTTTGTTTTTTATTGTTAGGGTTTCTTAGCGATTATTCCATTTCCACATGGCATATTGATAAAAGAAACCAAGCAAAAAATCATTATGTTTTTAGTTAACTCCTGCTAACATACTTTTGGAATAAATGTTTGACTGCATTACTTCGAGTGTGAAGAATTTTTAGTTCTTCTTATAATACATTCATTGAGAGTTGTAGTAGAAAGCTTCTTATGCTAAAATCCATCTTGTAAACTTGCTTTAAGCTACATGTAGGAGGCTTCATGGTTTTTTTGTGATTTATTCAGGTTTTTTTTTTTTATAGTAAATGACATCAGATTCTTTCTGAAATTGAAATAATTTATTAATTATGGTTTTATGATGATTAAATGTTTTATTTAGAAGGGATTAATATGTATAATTTTTATGTGCAATAAGAATAGATTGTGATGCAAAATTTGGGTATGGATGGTTAGGGAAAACTTGGATTGCTATCAGTGACATAACCAGGTTGCAGAGTACCTTGAGCCGGTTTGAAACACTTTTGGGTGTTTTCACACGAAAGAAGAACCTGAGTATAGGAATAAATTTTTTTGTGGATTGAAACATTAGTTTCCACCTGATTACATCCTAGGAGTCATTCAATTACTTTGGATTCCCAGTTGATCGCTCTAAATATCTGGCATAGAAAGTTCCTATTTTCTAAAGATAAAATCATAAATCTGCTTACCCAATTTCAAATCCAATTTGAGGCCATGAATATCGGATAGAGAAAGTTCCTACATTCTAAAGATAAAATAATAAATTTGCTGGTCCAATTTGAGATCCAATTTGAGTTCTCGTGAAGCTCCGACAGAGAAAGTTCCTACATTCTAAAGATAAAATCATAAATATGCTTGGTCCAATTTGAGGTCTAATTGTAAGGATTTGTATTTTTAATTATACTTTTTGACATTTGGATTGATACAAATTTTTACTTTAGAATTCTGGTATTGCTTTTCTTTTAATGTTTTCAACCCTCATTTCAGGGAAGAGCTCCAAATATGGTTCCTTCAGATGGAGACTACACTTTTCTACTGTAGGTTTTATCTAGAAACACCATAAGCTTAGGTACTATCATAGTTAGAGCAAAATTATGAGTCATGCAATGACGAGATACTCATTTTTGGAGCTTTGGTTAAGAGCTTTAAATGTTTGGCTATGTGCATAGAGAATGTTCCTGGAGGAGTGCAAGCTTCCTTACAAAGCAATTACCACAACAAAGTTTGAGGTGAATTGCACCTACTATTTTATGTTGATATGGATATGTTCTAACCTGTAGTTAATTGTTGTAGAATAATAGATAGGCTAAATAGTTGTTCATATACCATTATTTCTAATTCAAAATTGCTATACCTTATTCTAGGAGCAAATCACTGGGGGGGTCTATACATAAGACACCATTGTTTCAAATTCAAAATTGTTGGTTCTTTCACAATTTTTTACTTCATTTATTTGATCTAAGACAACCTGTTGTATAAAAGATGCTCTCAAAATCACATTAAAATCTGTAACACCCCTTCGTTTTGCTTTAAGGACTGGACAGTGTCTCCTTGTTTTACGTTGATACTTCTGGATATTTAGATACCTTATCTTGTGTGTGTATTGGATCACCATTTATTGTGCGATAGACTATTCTATGTGATGTGATTTGGTTTATCTGATGATTTATGTTACATGTTTTAATGGTGTAATGATGTTAGTGATATAACATGTTAGTGCTTATGAGAATATTTGATGTATTGTGAAAGTGTCAGTTTTGTTGAGTGTATTGGTGAAGGGGATGGATTCGCATCACTCACTTGCAAGCGCTCTACGAATCTGAGATTTCTTCTTCACGGTGTGTATTATATGCTGTTATATTTTATGATGTTGATTATTATGTTTCAGGATTGCAGGTACATGACACCGACTCCACCTGGTTTCACAGGTTTGAGCGTGTCGATCCAACGGTTAAGTTGAAGGGAGATAGTAGCTAGGTAACATGTGTCAAGTCTACACCCTAGCCTTAGTGTGTCGTCAGTCGTCTGTGTTGAGTTGTTGTTTGCCTTACTTTAATGTTATTTAATTTTGAAAGGTTCTTTATTTGGAAATAGATGTTTAGAATAATTGCATTAAATCATGTTGATGATTATTTAATTTAAATTATGCAATATGGATAAAAGTTTATATTTAATTGATTAAATTTAATCCAAGGGGTTGAATTTAGTTATTAAATAATTTAATTAATTAATTAAATGTGATGCAAGAAAATTAAAAGAAATAAAAGAATTAAAATTAACTTGGAATTTAATTTCAATTTGTGGAAATTTAATTATTTTGAAATTTCATTTCAATTAAGTTGAAATTAATTTAGAAATTGAAATTGGATTTGAAAAGCAAAGTTAGTTTTCAATTTTTGGAGATAATTGATATTTAGATATTTTAAGTTTCAGTTTTGCATGCAAAATCAGATTTTGGTTGTGCAAGATATTTTGAATTAGGCATGCACGTGTGAGTGGAAATTTAGGAATCAAGGATGGATTGCAAAATGGAGGATGGAGAAAAATTTTGGTAGAGGAAAAACTTCTTCTGGTGTGAGAGGATAATTTTGGGAAAATTGCACAGAGGAAGGGTTGAAGCAACTTTTGGTTTTGGATGTGATTTGAGGAAAGTCAGTTTGCAATTGTTGAAGTTTTTGGATTGGATCCATTGCACGTTTAAGGAAAATACAGGGAATCCTTGGACAAGGCTTCCATCATAAATTCATTCTCTTCCTGTAGCTTCGAATTCCAGGTTTTGTTTTGTGGTTTTCTTGTTCTAGTTTGTTCAAAACAAATATATATTGTTCATGAAATCTGTTTGTTGAATTCATTGAGAATTAGGATTTGATAATTGAAACTAGATTTAAATTAAACCAAAACTGTGGGGAAAATTGTGTAAATCTCTGTAGAAGTTGATTTAATTGAGAAAATTGATTGTTCTGTTGTTTAAATCGAACTTTGAGGTCAGACAAAACAGTAGATTGTTTTAAGAAAATTTAAACCTCTGTGGGAAAACAAGTTTGTTTTGGAAAAAAAAAAAACAAATCTGTTTTGGAAAACTCCTGATTTGCAATTTAGACCCATTTGATTTTATTATTCTTCTAATTGTTTAAGAATTCAAGAAATTAGTTAAAAGAATTAATTTTTGTTAAACCTCTGTGGAAAAGTGGATTTTCTGGAAAAATCTCTTCAATCTGACTTATAATGGAAATTTCGGATAAATATATATATATACATATGTATATATATATATATATTTTATTAAATATACATATATACATATGATATATATATATATATATATTTATGCTGTTGAAAATTTATTTTTAATACCTGTGACGTCGTCCGTACTGCGTCCACTATTGAATTTTTGGAATTTTATGTATTAAGTAAAATTTGTGGATTTCACTGTGAATGGTTTTCTTTTTTTATAATAAATCGCAATTATTGCAAAGCAAGTTGTTCGTTGTTTGTGATGGGTATTGCGGGGTTTTTTTTTTAGGTCATATATGGGAGGCGTCGTTGCCATTGGCAGCGCCCTCCACCCTGGGCAGCGCTCGCCCCTCACCACAGTCCGCCGCCCCTCTCCTCATGCGGCCGCGCCCAAAGGGTTTGGGTTTCGGCTGTGCTAAGGCACAATCGCCTCCCCAAACTTTTTGGGGATTTCTTATATTTCTTGGGAATGATGGATTTGGGTGGGTTCGTCTGCCATATCCTTGCCTCATTCAAAACCTCGAACCTGTTCAATCCAGCCGCCACTTCATTAGGATTTTTAGGGTTACTTGGCAAGGCATTACAAAATCCTTTATTCCGAGAAGAATGTTCAGAATCTTCCCATCATAAAAATGAACAAAAGCATCAGTCATTAACCTGAACTTTGCAAGAGTTTCATCAAATTCTACTTTTCCACTCTCTTTTCCATTCTTAATTTTATTCCCAATTTCATCCATGTAGAACTTCCTCAGCCTGTAGATCTTGTTGTTAGCCATAACTTTACCAAGTATCGAGGATAGCTTCAAGTTTTTACCCAAGCAACAATTGACAAAATTTGGCCTTACCAGATACAATGTGTTGAAAATCTCTTTGAAGTTATTCTGGAAAAGAGTTCCTGAGAGTATAACGCACAGTTTTGAATTAACCTTTTTGCATGAATTCCATATCTTTGATCAATTATTTCTAGCTTGATGACCTTCATCAAGAACAAGTAGACCTGGGCTCTATAAAAGTGGTTTTCCAATATGCTTAGCCTCTTCAAGAAGGCTCATATTTGTCTCACAAGTTAGGTATACAAAAATATTGTAGCCAATAACAAGCACACTTTCTCTTCTATGCCACTCACTTGTGAGACAAATGTGAGCCTTCATGAAGAGGCTAAGCATATTGGAAAAATACTTTTAGAGAGCACAGGTCTACTCGTTCTTGATGAAGGTCATCAACCTCAAAATAGCCAATCAAAGATATGGAATTCATGCAAAAAGGTTAATTTAGAACTGTACATTATACTCTCAGGAACTCTTTCCCAAAATAACTTCAAAGAGATTTTCAATAGATTGTATCTGGTAAGGCCGGATTTTGTCAGTTGTTGCTTGGGTAAAAACTCAAAGCTATCCTTGACACCTAGTAAAGTTATGGACAACAACAAGATCTATAGGCTAGGAAGTTCTTCATGGATGAAATTGGGAATAAAAATCAGAATGGAAAAGAGAGTGGAAAATTAGAATTTGATGAAACTCTTGCAAAGTTCAGGTTAATGATTGATTCTTTTGTTCATTGTTATGATGGGAAGATTTTGAATAGTCTTCTAGAAATAAAGGATTTTGCTGTGATTTTGAGAGCATCTTCTATACAACAGGTTGTCTTAGATCAAATAAATGAAGCAAACAATTTTGAAAGAGCCAACAATTTTGAATTTGAAACAATGGTGTCTTATGTATAGACTCCCCATGTCATTTTCTCCTAGAATAAGATATAGTAATTTTGAATTTGAAACAATGGTATATGAAAAACTATTTAGCCTCTCTATTATGCTACAAAAATTAACTACAAGTTAGAACATATCCATATTAGCATCAGTATGTTGGTTATTATCTTGATCTCCTTTGTGATCAAAAGAATAGTGAAGTTCATTGCATAACTCATGACTATTTTGTAGTGCTATGATCCAATGCTCTTTTACTTATTACTCACTTTGTTCTCAATCACCATGTGCAAATGACTTAGAGGACATATCTTTGTCACCATTTGATAGTAACTTTCATTTTTTTTGGACTGTTTGTTATGATTCAATCACTATTGATTGTGTTCTTCCTTTCTCAGTCCTATAGGACAGAGGACAATTCATAGTTTGCAACTCTCTAACAACAATATTCCTTTCAGTGATCCTAATCACCTAATTCAATGTGTTATCTTCTTCATTTCTCAGTGCTAACAATGCCTACATAATGTTTTCTCAGTCATAGTTACAGTGCTCCTTCATTTGAAGATATTATGTTGCTTATACAATAATGTTTCAGTGAAATTCATATTTGTTCTTGCAAATGTCTTGTTGCACTTGTAGAGTTTTTTTGTGTATAATATATAGTCAAGATGCCTTTAAATGGAGCTATTTTGCAAAGGCAATAGGATAACGGTGTTAGTGAGAGGTATGACAGTAGATACACTAAGAATGGAAGGTATAATGTTTTGATAGTAAAAAAATCATTTATCTGCTCAGATCTTGACACAAGTTTCCATGGTACATAAGATGGTGTATAATATACTCTATTCCACGGTATCCACCTAATTCCATACCACCTAGAGAAGAAATGACTAAGATTATATGTGCCCTATATATTGCAGCCCAAATGTGTCTTTCTAATGGTTTTCCACAATTAGGAAGAAGGTATGTCATGAAATGTTTGTGCCCACCCAAAACTAAGCCTTACAAAGAATGTGTGCACCTATGAAAAATACCATAAGTTTCTTCAAAATACACATTGGCATCTTTATGATTATATACACAACATCTTTTTTCCCACAGTTTCAAAATACACATTTATGATAGTATTCACACAACAAGAACCTTGAAAGGCCGGAAAACTTGCTCTCATTCTTCCTGGGTCACTCCTCAAGAGCCCGTGTCAGTATTTGTGGGATCTTTACAATAGCTTATTCACTAATGAGAAGGATCCCCTCATTTGCTAATGGAATAATTTTTCATCTACTCTGCTTGAATGTGTAATGTGATGTAGCACATTCAATGTCAAAAGGCACAGTTTGAGAGAAGAATTTTGAGACTTGATATCCATAGAATCCAACTTCTTGTAATACAAAATGCAGAACCAACATCCCAACCAAAGAAACTTAGCTTTAATATTCACCATAACCAATGTTTTCCCACATGAATGGTGGAATTGAACTAACTTTTGAAGGTCCCTTGAATAGAAAACATACACAGACACAAATTATTGCGGTAGCTATCAAGGAGAAACAAAATGGATGATACATGGCTCCATGATAGCCCATCATCCTTGATACTCTCTTGGAGGAAAATCTTGCACACTCACCACATTTACGAGGAAGCTTAAGTACCATTTGCTGAGATAAGTTTGTGTCTGAACCAACTTCCTGAATTGTACTCACCGTTGGCAAGAGACACTACAACTGTCATCTAGTGTTGTCATTAATGGCAACACTATGCATTAATATGGTGCACATATCTTTATTCAAGCCTACCAGTAGTTAGATTGAATTCAGTCAAAGCATAACAGTGTATTCGGTAACTCAAGATTCATCGATCCGTGCATACAGTTCAAGTTACCGTTTTGTGTTGCACATTTCAGGCAATGATTATGGAGGTATTATCTATCTTGTGCTCAATACATAGTGGCTCGTACCTACTATCACAAGAGTTAGGAAACTTAGCTGATGTATTCTCAGTTCTTCATGTATCAAGGCCGAATTTATAAATATATTAAGTCATAGATGTATGTGAGTTTATTAATTGAATATCTACATGCTTGTATATGTTTTTATGGGTCTTAGCCAAGCTGTGGCTAACCATTGAGGATACACATTGTATATTTCTCCTTGTGTGTGACGATAGTCGTAATTTTGATAAATTTGACAAAGTGCAATCAAATCTCATGTCGCGAATATATAATTGATCTTTCGTATCATTTTGGTGTGTGTAAAAGTTGTGTGTGTGTCTAAATTACGAGTTAGAGCAGAACATAGGTATGAATAAGTGTAGTTCCACTTGCACATAAAAGATCTTTGTCGTGTGTATAAGAAGAGCATAACAGTATTATAGAATCAGTCTGTAAGATAGTAGATCAATTTTTGTACTTAATCTGGAAGCTGTAATCATGTATTTTAGATGCTATCATCTCAGTTCAAATATTTAGATGGTCTTAATCTGAACTCTTTTCTTTGAGCAGTGAGCTCTAGGTAGTGTGCCTGAATGCAAGTGCATTCCCCTTTTGTAATCTTCATTTTTGAGTATACTCATAACTATACTTGTGGATTGGCCATCCACCGTGGTTTTTCCCCTAACAAGGTTTCCACATAAAAATATTTGTGTTATGGTGTTGTGTTTACTTCTGTGTTTATGCATTATTGTTGAATGTTATTAATGTTTTGAAGTTAAAGATTGTTAAAAGTTGATTATTGCACAACACTGATTCACCCCCCCTCTCAGTGTGCCTTGTTTCCAACAATTGGTATCAAAGCTAGATTCTCACAAGAAGAATTCTAACAACTTGGGGAGATCTTGGAAATAATTTCAATGGATTCAGGAAGTATTGAACAACTTATGGTAGCTCTAGATGATCTTGACCAGTCAAAAGCTGAAGTCTAGAAACTTCAATCGAATCTTAAGGAAGCACAAATCAAGAGACAAGAGAAAGGAACTCTGTGATCAGATTCAACAGAAAGAGAATAAGAGCACTGAAGATGAACAATCAAGCAAAACCTTGAAATAAAAAAATGAAGAATGTGAAAAGCTTACCCAAGAGAATACAGTCCTAAAGATTGAGATGGAATCCATCACGATGAGAATGACCAAAGAGATTGAAGACAAAAAGAAAAATGAAGAAAATTTGACTCAATCCTTGAAAGAAAAATCTAAGGTATGTAGTTGATTGGATGATGAATTGGAAGTGTCAAGAAACAATGAAGAAGCACTTTAAAGATAGCTGGATGATCTCAAAAATGAACTTGCTATTGCAAATGAGTACAAATAAAAGTTCAAATCTAGTTCTACCATACTTGATGAATTGATTGATAATCAACGAACTCATGATGACAAAAGAGGTCTTGGATATGTAGAAGGAGAAAGCTCAAAAAATGGACAAAGGAATCATAGTCAGAGGAATTTAGGACAAAGACAATTCAAGCAAGAAAATCAAGTGAACCGACCTAGAAGGTATCTGGTAAGACAACCTAATGCTCATAAATTTAATGGATATTGTTTTAATTGCAATTTTTTTGAACACATGGCTTCTCAATGCAAAAGTAGGATGAATCAAAGTGGTCCATACTTCTTAGGTCAATGTTTCAATTGTCACAAGATTGGTCATAATTCAAATGAATGCAGAAGTATGATGAATCAATTTCATAGGAGTATCAGATGTTACACATGCAACAGACTTGGCCATACTGCTAACCAATGCAGATCAAGAAGAAACCAATGGAACAATTCTTTTGGAAAGAGAAACATTGTATGCTACAACTGCAACAAGCTTGATCATATTGCAACACATTGCTGGAATAGAAAAGGTCTGGTAAATCAAAAGAAAAATGTGTAGAAGGATGTGAAAGGAAAAGGTAAGATCACTGTAGACGAAAGCAAGAAAAAAATGCAAAAGAAATGGATAAAGAAAGAACCCTCTACTGAAGAAAGTGTGCCAACTCCATAACCTGCTTCTAGGAATTCCTCCGGGAATTAGTCTCCGGCCCTTGGCCTAGGGGGGGAATTAAAGAAAATCAAATGGACCCCTAACCGACAAGTGATACCGGATGTGGATGTACTCAGTAGATGCACAAATGATCAACTAATGCTACTGAAATTATTATTGCAAGTGGTATGTCAAATTAGAGGTTCGTAGATGACTTATTTGTCACAGTGTACAAATACAGTGTAATCAGATGTATTAGGGAAAGCACATTTATTGCATAAAAAGGCTTAGGCATTCAAGTGATAAAAGGTCACTTTTACTCCTCATTTGTCACTTTGCTAGCTCAAGTGAAAGACGTTGGAGAGCTCCAAGCGACCATAAGGAAAATTGAGGCGAAAATCAAGTGTGAAGGAGATTCAACGATTAATTTCGCATCCGGTAGAAAAAGGTATTTATCAAGAACTTCTTAGTTTTTGTGATTTGCAAGATGAATACTCCTTTAGTGGTCGAATTTCAGGACATACATCATCCCCAATTTAAATTGCATCCCCACAAGTATTTAGAGATAGACCCACTAGGGGCATTTTCGTCAGTTTCGCATGGAGGTGATACATACAAAGGATATTATATTTTATATACATACACAAATTGAGGATCTGGGAAGCAATCAACTTGTGAATTTGTACAATAATCATATAGTTGATGAGGATTTCAGTATAAAACCGAAACATCAAATCTTGGAATCGAAGAAATTTATTTTGATGGTTAAATTTCCCGTGTTCATGGAGTCAGAGTGGGTCCACTATGTCTTGATTCGGGTGCATGACGAATTCATTTGGCTTACTATTCCCTTCAAAAGTACCAAGGAAGCCATTAGTGCAGTAATAGGTTTGAATTCTTCTGATGGTCTACCTGTCCTAAAGTTGGTAAAAAATCAAACCGTCATCGACGCCACAGGCTCGACACATGACAAGAGAGAAATGATTGTTGATAATATTGCTGATATAAATGTCATATTTGCATCTATGGTAATAGGCTATAGGATTTACCATTCTAGCCGGGAAAACTCTATATCCGGTATGGCAATTTACACCGCCTACCAAATTGTCAAGGAAAACATGGACTATGACCTATGTGAACTATTAAGAAGCCAGTTGATGGAAAACCTTGTGAAGATCAAAAAGGACAAGAAAAACTCATTTAAATATGGCAGTATACTCTTATGTCTATTTTTCTATTTCATGGAGGAATTTTTGGGTGTTGGTAAAGTTCAATGGCAGAAGAACATTCTGGTAGCTAAACAAATCTGAAACCTAATGTTCAATTCCACAGATATGAAAACCAAAAATTCATAAATCCGGGGTTATTTCAAAACCTTTCAAGACAAAATGCAAGCAAGGGAAAGAATTCCCACCACCATTGTGGAGAAATACAAAGACTCAATTTGCTTCATGGTGAACATTGATTAGTGTATGATGGAAGTAGCAGATCCAAGAAATATTTAGATCATGCCGATGGGCTATGAAGTTGAGGAAAATATTTTGGAAATGTATGCTCAGCATCTGTTAAGCAAACCTTGTGATTCATTTAAAGAGAGATTTGGCACTTATGCTGGAAAGCATACCCAAATCCATAATGAGCTCAAGAGACCAGCTACAACCAAAATAATAAGAAAAGAAGTTAAATTTATTGTAGAATGTTTGGGTGTATCCGCGGAGCAACTAAGTGAAGTCAGGGAGAAAAGGGAGAGAGAAGCAACAACAAGGCTTACTACCAAAAAAGGAACAAAAGCTCAATCATCTGGCCCAATAGCACTGCCTGTCCAAATTAGAACAACCAGAAGCTCGACATCTCACTCAGCTTCTGCAGTGAAATTCGCTACTGTGAAAAGTGAAGGCAAAAGATCCGAAAAGGAAGCACATGGAAAGAAGAGCAAAAGCAAAAGAGTCTAAATGACTGTTTCTGATGACGAGGAAACATAATCCGATGAAAAATTCAAGGAGATCAAGCATCAAGGTACTAAAACAACTTCGGTACCAAAACCCTTCGGTGCAGATACTCAGGCGAAGAAGAAGATCAAAATTAATGCACCTGGTATGTCTATTGACCAAGTCGAAAAAGCAATGATTTCAGATGGAAATCTTAAACCGCTCTCTCAATGGTATGAATCTTTCTCTGAATCTGATAAAAGAATTTTAGAAGAAGTGACAATAAAGTACATGAATAATTTCAACAAATTTTTAGTTAAAATTATGTCTAGCCTCCCAAAAGGTGTGTATGACATTTTGGAACCAAGGAGATTAAGTGCCCTAACTAAAGAAGAAAGAATGAGAGAAAGAGTTCTTGCATAATTATGTCTGAAAATGTCTATGGAAGAAATGAAAGCATTCTTGAACAAGTCTAAGAAGCAGTTCAGAAGCAAATCAAGGGTAATAAAAATGATGATTGGTCTAACAGATGAGGTCACTCAAGAAACACATCAAATTTTGAAAGAGTTGTTATTAAAAGACAAAATCAAAATTGTATCTGAGGAGACTCATGCATATAATATTTCATCTAACCCAATTCAAGATGTAGAAGTAGAAAACCCTGATGCCACCGAAGACTTTTAAATCTCTCCTCCGGAAATCAACACATAAGTTGATACAAATATAAATGCACAAGTTAAATCGGCAGAGAATACTGAAGAGAAGTCAAAAGCTTCAGCTGAGGAAATAGTAGTTGAGGAGAAGAAGGATAATGTCAAAACCGCTCTGATGTCAACAAGAGACGTTGTTGAGTTTGTAAAGAAATTCTTGATAGCACAGAAGGAGGAACTGGATCCAAAATTGATTGAAGGTCCTATTAACTTGTCTACCCTAAGAAAAATCTAGAAAATGAAAGTAGCAACGATTGCTCAAGCTCAGGCCAGAGAAGAGATACTTCAATCACACATTGAGGACAGTGAACTACTGAATCTGGCATCCAGAGTACTAGACAAAATAATGCCATCTTATGAAAAATATCAGGCTAGCTCATCCTCCTATGAACTAAAAAGGCTAATCGATTCAGTTGGTACTCACTTTGAGTCACTAGAAAAGTCAGCCATGGCAAAAGTACAAAAATAATTTAATGCTAAGACGTTCCAAGGAGTAAAAATGTTGATTAACCAAGACAAAAAATTCTTAACTACATGCATTAAGAATATGAAGAATGCTTTATCAGAAGGAGGGAAGATCTATAAAGCATGTCTATCTTTTTCAAAATTCACAGAAGCAAATGAAAAGAAGATCAAAGACTTGAAAGACAAGATAAATGCTATCTCTGAAGCATTTGATCCGGTAGACTCCAACATTGGGAAAGAAGAAGGAGAAGTGATGTCTCTGCTCAATAGAATAAAAGGTTTGCAACATGAAAATGACAAGATTACTGCCAGAAGTTGTGAACTCTGAAGCATAATTTGTCCCAAACTTGACATACTGTCAAGTGCCCTAAAAGAAAGAGAAGACTCTATAGGATTTGGTGATCCAACCAACCTGGAGACCACGAAGACACAATCCTATTTGATATGTGGTCACATCACAATCTTGGAAAGTTTGAAAATCATTTGGGATGTAAATCTAGTGCAGTTAAAGAAAGACTTTGCTGACATCTTTCAGCTCATGTAAGGTACAATTTTTGCACAACAATTTTTTTTTTTGGTGATCTTTTTTTGGCATTCAATCCCGACCTTTTCCATTGATTTCAAAGGGGGAGAAGAAGTAAAGTGAAAAATTCTCAATCTTAGGAGGAGAATTGCATTTTTGAATTTTTGGTAGCAATACAGTCTATCTTGGTACTTAGTCCAACACTTAGCCATTTTCACTAAGTGTTGTCATCAATGCCAAAGGGGGAGATTGTTGGCAAGAGACACTACAACTGTCATCTGGTGTTGTCATTGATGGCACCCTATGCATTGATATGGTGCACATATCTTTATTCAAGCCTACCGACAGTCAGATTGAATTCAGTCAAAGCATAATAGTGAATTCGGTAGCTCAGCATTCATTGATCCTTGCATACAGTTCAGGTTACCATTTTATGTTGCGCATCTCAGGAAACGATTATGAAGGTATTATCTATCTTGTTCTCAATACACAGTGGCTCGTACCTACTATCACAAGAGTTAGGAAACTCGACTGATGTATTCTCAAATCTTCTTGTATCAAGGCCGACTTTATAAATATATTAAGTCATGGATGTATGTTAGTTGATTAATTGAATATCTACATGCTTGTATATGTTTTTATGGGTCTTAGCCAAGCTGTGGCCAACCATTGAGGATACACATTGTATATTTCTCCTTGTGTGTGCCGACAGTCGTAATTTTGATAAAGTCGACAAAGCGCAATCAAATCTCATGTCACAGATATATATACTTGATCTTTCATATCATTTTGGTCTGTGTACAAGTTGTGTGTGTGTCTGAATTACGAGTTAGAGAAGAACAAAGGTACGAATAAGCGCAGTTTCACTTGCGCATAAAATAGATGTGTGGTGTGTATAAGCAGAGCAGAATAGTATTACAGAATCAGTCTGTAAGACAACAAATCAATTTTTGTACTTAATCTGGAAACTGTAATCATGCATTTAGATGCTATCATCTTAGTTCAAATATTCAGATGGTCTTTATCTGAACTCTTTTCTTTGAGCAATGAGCTCTAGGCAGTGCACCTTAATGAAAGTGCATTCCCCTTTTGTAATCTTCACTTTTTAGTATACTCAAAACTATACTTGTGGATTGGCCATCCACTGTGGCTTTTCCCCTAATAGGGTTTCCACGTAAAAATCTCGGTGTTATGGTGTTGTTTTTTACTTCTTTGTTTATATATTACTGTTGAATGTTATTAATGTTGTGAAGTTAAAGATTGTTAAAAGTTGATTATTGCACAACATTGATTCACCCCCCCTTCTCAGTGTGCCTTGTTTCCAACACTCACATTCAAGGAAGGTGCTTTCAATATTGTTATTGCTAACTGAGCACTCATTCTATCTCCCAGTTTTCTTCCAACTAACTAGTTATATGAGTGATTATTTATCATTAAGGCATAAGCATATTTGGAAGTGGATTTTTATTAGATATTGTAGTTGCAAGTTCCACTTCAGATCACCAAATCCTTCACAAAACCTTCTACACAACCATTGTAATACGACATGGTTGTTGTTGGGCCTTCGTGGTGATATGGGGAAAGCTCCTCGCATCACTTTGAAGGACCAACAAAACCCGTGCGGGGAAAGCTCCCTACATCACAACAAAGGCCCAACAACAACCGTGTTGTGTTGTGGTGGTTGTGTAGAAGGTTTTGTGAAGGCTTTGGTGATCTGAAGTTGAACTTGCAACTACAATATCTGATAAAAAAACACTTCCAAAAATGATTTTGATGGATGTTCACATCCTCATCCAAAGCTCCAATTCACACACAGAAAGGAAGGACACTTTCAAAGGTTGAGGAGTTGGGCTTTACACCCACTGGTTGCATTTTCTTAAAATTTCTAAGGAATTTTCAAAAAAACCTATTTTGAACATATCCTTCAATCATGACATTCCATGATATCACATTTATTTGAGGCATTTTTTGAAATAGTTTGATTGCCTTATCTATGCTTCCACATTTTCATGTATGTCTAGCAAGGAACTTGCAACTACAACATATAACAAAAAAATCCTTGTTCTTATGCTTTGATGGATGTCCCTTTATTATTGATGGATATCTGATGTAGTGCACATTATTATAGTGCAAGCCTATTTTTTAGATTTTTTCATTTAGCATCACCAATATTCTCTACAAGAACATTGCCCCTATTTAAAATGATGGAAATGGTGTTGAAATTCACAAGCCAAATGAGAGGGGGGTGAATTAGTTGTATCAAATCACTTTACTTCTAAACTTAATCTTTCCACTTTAACTTCAATATGTTATTAAGTGTATACATGAAATGCAAATAATAGAAAGCAAACACTAGAGACACTAGATTTACGTGGAAAACCCAATGAGGGAAAAAAAATGGTGAGGATTAATTCACAATATAGTACTAATGCAATACTAGATACAACGTCTCACTGCCAGAGGGCTCACTGCCTAGATACAAAGGCTCACTACCCAGCTGCAAGGGCTCACTGCCTTCAAAGGACTCAGTGTCCAAAAAGGAAGCTCACTGCCTATAGAAAATAAAAAGAGATAAATGGAGATCCACCACTAGGGTTTCATACATTCGCAACTTGATCAAAAGATTGTAGACACCATTATCTCACTGCTTTCAAGAATCTAACACCTTAAAGTACTGTTGCCTCAATTTTCTCTTCCACTCTCTACTTTTCACACTTGTTCACACACTTCACTCACTTGCTTGATTCGTGGATTGATGGATATTAAATTCACCACAACTTGATTTTCTTTTATACCATCTTCAACCTTAGAAACATTCTCCAAGGTCGGCTATACCATTTCATTTACAAATTCAAACTAGGTCGGCTACTCAACATTCTTGCGGTGGATGAGAATGAGAAAGGACCAATTACATATTTAATTTAGGACCCAAACACACACTTCCTTAAGTTGATGCAAAAACCTAATGTAACATGTAGACACCAGGTCAACCAAACCTAATGAAAACACTGATGATCTTTGAAGTACACGCATATCCAACAAGATAATCACATGTGGATCACTCAACATGCTTCACTTGAAATTTTACCATCTTTGAGAATACTTCAGGTACATCCACAACAATTACAACAAACTTCATTCATAGAGAACTCTTCAGTAGTCCAACCAGACCAATCAGCAAAACACAAGAGCTCTGGAGCAGGTCTTTCGGAGCACCAAACCACAAAAAAAATTGTTAGAACACATAAACCATGAGACAAAGTCATATCCTAGATCCAAAAGATCTAAAACCAAATATCAGAAGACTACGAAGCAAAACAATTTCTCCCAGTCCACAAATAGATAGTTCTGTCAAACTAGTTCACACACCGGTGAACATATCTTTTACTCTCCATCAAACTAGAAGCCAAAAATTTGAGATATATAATCCATTGAAACTTATGAACACACTTACAGATCTGCATGGGAATAGGTGTTACTAATTTTTTGCTTCCCACATAAATTAGTGAAGTTTTGAAGGGAAATTATTTGTTGGGCTATAACTTTTTTTTGATGTTGAGACATACAGTGAACCTTTGCTTTCAGAATGAAGATTTTTCTAGGATTGATTTATCAAAATCATTCAAATAGTTTAAATTGAACTGTTGAACAGTTCTGACAAAGCAAAAAATATGTTTCATTTAGATAACAAACATTCAAAGTATGTTAAGAGAAGTTGAACCATTCAATGCAATTCATGTTATTGCTGCTGATCAGAAATGAATTGTTGTTCAAAAACCAGAATATGTTGAAACTATTACTTCATTTGAGTAAAAAACATATGAGCTATAATCAAATTCATATCAGTTATTTCAGATTATGTAATTAAGAACAAGTTCAAATGGAGATTCAATCCATTACATACTTTGAAGTAACTGATTTATTGAAAGATATGTTTTTGTAATCCCTCACAAGTCGTGGGTTTGACTAAGTTGATTTAATTCAACAATAAGTACAAACTATATATCTGAAGATCAACTAAAAGAAGAAAAAAATATAAAGGAGGTCATGTTCGTCATTGCCTTAAGGGCCGGTGTAGGGTTGATTCTTTAGGTCCAGCTTGATCTTCAGTATCTTCAGTCTTTAGCTCCTTGCTCCTGAGTTCTAGATGCCTGCAGTTGATTGAAATTTTTTGTTAGAGCTTAGGTCATGAGATCCAATTACATGCTCATCAACAAACATATAATTTACAGTTATTATCAAACTAAATCAACTTAGTCATCAAGAGAGAGATAAATAAAAAGCTGCCAGATCAAATCATCAGGAGAAATCATTGAATCCGTTGTTTTTCTAACTTGTTTGCTTCATGTGCAGATACAGGAAAACTAATGTTGTTGTTCAGTAGATTATAACATGAGTGGTGGAAAATGTGGCTCCCACAAGGGTTGAGCTCAGCTCATTAAAATTTTATAAGCAGTGTGAAAATCATGAGATCAATATTGTGTTCACGAAAATAGCCTCATATGAGAGGAATGATTGAATCTTCATAATCTATGCACAACCTTTTATGTATGTTTTAAATGCATATAATATTTCATTGCAGATTTCTTAATGCAAAGAAGGAGAACATACCATTTGCCTCAGTGAACAAGTACCAATAAATTCATATCAATGAAAATTACAATGCTCATAAACATCAACAACAAAGATAATGGTAGCCATGCAATTGGAACGACTAGTCTATTCATCTACCTTCATCAAAGCAGTATCAGAAGGAATGGTGGATATTGTTTATTTTCACAAGAAACAACAATAGCAGTGTCTTATTTTTGTTGAGGAAATGTTTCATAATTGTTTTCATAGCGTTTTGTGAGGGATAACATTATATCATTTATAGAGTCTTTGTAACATGAATTTAAATGTACAAAGTGAGCAAAACCATGATAACTTTTCAGTTACAATGCAAAATTACATAATATTGAATATCATGTGGATTCAATGATTTCTCCTAATGATTTGATCTGGTAGTTTTATATTTATCTCTCTCTTGATGACTAAGTTGATTTAGTTTGATAATAACTACAAATTATATGTCTGTTGATGAGCATGTAATTAGATCTCATGACCTGAGCTCCAACAAAAAAATCCAATCAACTGTAGGCATTTGGAACTCAGGAGCAAGGAGCTAAAGACTGAAGATACTAAACATCAAGCTGGACCTAAAGAATCAACCCTACACCGGCCCTTAAGGCAATGACAAACATGATGTGTGTTCCATAAAATAGCCTCATATGAGAGGAATGATTGCATCTTCATAATCTATGCACAACCTTTTATGTATGTTTTAAATGCATTTAATATTTCATTGCAGATTTCTTAATGCAAAGGAGAACAGACCATTTGCCTTAGTGAACAAGTACCAATAAATTCATATCAATGAAAATTACAATGCTCATAAACATCAAGAGAAAAGATAATGGTAGCCATGCAATTGGAACAACTAGTATATTCATCTACCTTCATCAAAGCATCATCAGAAGGAACAGTGGATATTATTTATTATCAGAAGAAACAACAATAGCAGTGTCTTATTTTTGTTGAGGAAATGTTTCATGTGTGTTTTCATAGCGTTCTATGAGGGACAACATTATATCATTTACAGAGTCTTTGTAAGATGAATTTAAATGCACAAAGTGAGGACAACCATGATAAATTTTCAGTTACAATGCAAAAGTACATAATATTGAATATCAAATGTAAGAAGGAAGCCATGAATAAGTTTCAGTAGAGAATATTATTTATTCATAGAAGCCAGAATGGAGGATTTCTCTCTTGTATAAATCTGTGTATGAAGCAATATGTGTGTGGAGCAATATTATGACATCCTGTTACTTATTTTGCATAATGAGAAGCAAGTTCCATATCAAATGAGCAGTGTCCTCTAATGACTATGCTTCCAGTGAGCTATTAAGGAGGAAATTCCATAATAAGGGATAGAGCAAAATGAATAATTAATGGTGATGATCAATGGTGATAGCCCATTTCTACAAATACCCAAGTGCAATCATGGGACATTGTCATTTTAGGATTAGTATGGAGGTATTCAAGTCATCATGGGACATAGTCACATTCATTACAGAGACATTGAGCATGTATAATAGTGTGATCTTTAAAAGGACAAGTAAATAACTAAACAACAAGCATTCTATTATGGTTTTATGAAATTCGAGTCATCAAGTTCTGTGCAAAGTGCCATAGAGGCATCACCAACACTCATGGTCATTTTCAACCTGGAAATTAGGGTTTTCTCATACAAACAGAGCTAAAACCCATGGCCATGAGGGTTTTAAAGGCTCCATAAAATGGAGGTGTATTTACATAATGTTATACAAAAAATTCTTAGAATAAATACAACCCAGATAAGATTTCTCATGGTGGCCTGAACTTAGTTGTTTTTCTGAGAATTCTAGAGCTGTAACAAATTCAAAGGGTTCGAGCTTTCAAAAATATCAACAAGAAGATAGATAAAGTCACGGTTGTGATTGAGAGGAGCTTTTATGAAATACAAAAATACAAATGCAGATAATAAACAACCTTTAATAAACTTTCAAAAAGAGTGAAATCCAGGTGCATGGTCATGACCAAAATCTCACAGGTGATAGAAATGAGGGAGGGAAAAACATACCCAACATTCTCTTGCTTTGAATCATCAAAAAACACAGAGGTTCCAGCTTGAAGAAACCAAATCCATAGTGAAGGAGAGGTGCACACAGAGGTGAAGCAAATAAAAACGCATCAGAAATGTATAAGGCCACGACCAGATGAGCTCATCTTTGGCTTCAAAACTAAAAAATAAAAGCCAGATTCAATGCACAATCAAATTTACCTTCGGATTTTAGAATTAGATCTTCCAAAAAACTTTCAGAAATGGCGTCAAGAATAGAGATTCCAAGCTAAAAAACTCGAACCAAGGTTTGTTGATGGCGGTGCTCTCTCAAGGCAAAGTGAGATAAGAATAATAAAATGAAAGTCTTTCATTCTTTTTAGGGTATGAGAACCTTAAAAAAATTGATGGGAGAGAAGAGGCATTTTTGCCTTAAGTGTTTCAAAAACTTTATTCTTTTGTTTAGGCTGTGGCTTTTTTGCCAGTGATTTAATTTTGAATAATTTTTCTAAATATTTCATAAGACTTAAGACTTGGTCAAAAGTAAGTCTTTTGTATATTTTTTTATTAAAACTCTTTATTTTTCATTAAAATTTAGAAATGTAAATTTTTGTTTAAGTGATGATTATAAATCACTTAAGATAAATGATATTTTGAAATGCAAAATAAAAAACTTATGATATATTTTTCAAATGTTGGTCAAAAGGAGTTGTTTTAAAGCTTTACAGCTTTGCTTGGATCATGGAGATGGTTGAGGAAATCTTGCCAACATATGGAGAAAAATCAGGGTTTTTGTCTCTTGATTTGGAGTTCAATTTCAGCTAAGAGATCTAGATTGATGGAGTTTCAATCAAGGGGAAAAATCAGGAATATAACTCCTTGATTTAGTCAGTTACAACCCTATTTTGGAGGGGTTTTCAGTTGCATACGACCCATGAGGCTGTTTTTAGTTTCACAACTCTTGATGATTCTTGGAGGAGTTCTCTTTCAGTTACATGCTTGATTTGAGGGAGAGGATGGACAACACATCATGTTTTGGAGCCAAACTTTTGAATTTTGGGAGCCATTTGTATAAGTCTTCTTTTCTTCTGATTTCTTCTCTAGTTCTGATTTTGGTGGCTACTGTTGCAGACTATTCATTCTTTGTAACTCATTTCTTATGAGTTTTGCAGATTTGTAATGCAATTGTCTCTTATTTTTCAATAAGAGCTTATTTCCTCCTTCAATTATTCTTTGTTTTTTTTAGTGTTGATTGTGAGTTATATGATAAAATATTGTGTTATCCTTTATTTTATCAAAGTCTTTCAATACTAAATGCAAAGAGTACCATGTCATAGTGTAGGTCTGTAAAAGTGTTTTCATTATGTTGGATCAAAAATTGTGAAAAGCTTACTGTTTTCCTTTTTATGAGCATCAAAAAAGTCAAAGCCTTTTATTAGAATCATTTTTGCAGGCATGAGTAGTAGAGTTGTGAGATAGTATAGCTTTTTTCATCGAGTTATCTTGTGAGGTTTTAAAAGAAGGTTCAATTCATTTTCCAGTTGATGAATCACCTAGTAGTTTAGTTTAGTTTTTGCATTGTCCTTCTTACCTTTTCCTCTATTTAAAAAATCAGTATTCACAAGAAATATCCGAAGGGAGCCAACCCATAATCTGGAGGTCTACCCTCATTATAGGATACCCACAGCCTAAGATTAGTCCCATGTTGCACGAGATTTTAGGAGTTTTTCAACTTTGCATCGGGTGTGAATCCCATGTGTCAACAATAGGATCAACATAGAAGAAATGTAGAGTACAATACTAGAGAACACTCATAATACATACTTCAATACTACCTTCATTATTTCTCAAAATTTCTCAAAAGAACTTGGAAAAACCACAACTACAACTTCATAAATATAGCTACATGTACTCTAAGCACTTTTATAGTATCTCAACTATACAAGTACCATTTGTACTCAACCTGAATTGTGTTGACATCAATGAAAATATTAATGATAACACCACCAAACACATCCATACTTGCAACAATCTCCCCCTTTGTCATTGATGGAAACACATGATGTGAAAAACCATCAAAGACATCATACATGATTTTCAGAAGTGATAACCTACCAAGCATAAAATTTTCACATGATTCTCTCTCCCCCTTTGACATCAATGGAAAAGGAAGTTTTGGCCATATAAAGATTTGTTCACTCCCCCTAAGGAGTACACCCACATCTCATACTTCAACAATGCACTTCTCTACTCCCTGTGAGGAGTAGACCTCAATCATCAGTCCAAAATAAAAAGAGTTTGTGAATCCACTGGATTGATGCACCTCCATGTGCACTTAGTTCAAAAGAGGGGAAGTAACCCATAAATTCCCTCTAAGATACTCAAAATTATCCTTCAAAATTCCCTTAGTGAATATGTCTGCAACTTATTCTTTGGTAGGTACATATTCAATTCTAACTTCACTCTGCAATACCTTCTCCCTCAAGAAGTGATACTTAATAGATATGTGATTTGTTCTAGAATGCATCACTAGATTCTTTGAAATTTTTATAGCACTTGTATTATCAAAAAATATAGAAATAGGTTCATCACTCACCACACCTATGTCCATCATGGTTTTCTTCATCCAAAGTACGTGTGTACAACAAGATGTTGCTGCAATATACTCTTCTTTTGTAGTGGATAAAGACACTGAATCTTGTTTCTTGCTCAACCATGAAACTAATCTTCCTCCAAAGAAGAATGCACTACCACTTGTACTCTTCTGGTCATCTACACAACCATCCCAATCTGCATCAATGTAGACATTCAATATGAAATCATTGTCCTTCAAATACCATAGTCCATAATCTAGAGTTCCTTTAAGATATTTGAATATCCTCTCCACGGTTGTAACATGTGCTTCCTTAGGTTCTACTTGAAATCTTGTAACTAAACATACTACATGCATGATATCAGGTCTAGTAGTAGTAAGATACAACAGTCCACCAATCATGGATTTATACATGCTCTGATCAACTTTAGCCGATTCGTCATTCTTACTTAGCTTGAATCCAGTTACAATAGGGGTACAAACCGGTTTGGAGTCATCCATTCCAAACTTCTTTAACAATTCCTTAACATACTTGGATTGTGAAATGAATATCCCTTTGTCAGTTTGATTTAATTGAAGTCCAAGGAATAAATTCAATTCACCAATCATAGACATTTCAAAAAAAATTGTATCTCTTCGAAAAATTTCTTACACATACCTTCATTTCCACCAAAAATGATGTCATCAACATATACCACAACTATCAATATCTTATTTTTCTCAACCTTGAAGTAAATATTGTTGTCTCTGGACCCTTTGTTGAATCCTTACTTTGTCAAGTATCTATCCAATCTTGCATTCCAAGCTCTGGGAGCTTGTTTAAGTCCATATAGTGCCTTCTTTAACTTACAAACCATGTCTAGTTTTTCAGACAGTTGAAAATCTTCTGGTTGCTCCATATATACTTCTTCTTCCAGTTCTCCATTAAAAAATGCATACTTGACATCCATCTGATACACTTTGAAGTCTTTATGAGCTAAAAATGCTAAGAACATCTGAATGGCCTCCATTCTTGCTACAGGTGCAAAATTTTCTTGAAAATCTATTCCTTCAACCTGTGAATATCCTTTACATACAAGTCTTACTTTATTTCGTACCACTTCACCATCTTCATTCATCTTGTTTCTGAATACCCATTTCGAACCAATTAAATTCTTGTTTGCAGGTCTAGGGACTAGTTCCCATGTCTCATTCTTCTCTATCTACTGTAGTTCCTCTTTCATTGCTCTAACCTAACTTTCATCATTACATGCTTCACTCACAGTATTAGGTTCTATCTTAGAAAGTAAACACAAGTTTATCTCAACCACTTTGCTTCTTGTCTTCACTCCTTCACTTATGTCTCCAATTATATGTTCCTCTGGATGATTTCTCTAAACATATTTAGGAGTCTTAGGTGCAGGTTCCAGAATCTCTTCTTTTTCATCACTTTATTTTTTCTCTTCCTTTTCTTCTTCTTGTATTTTCACATAGATAGGATCATCAGGTTCAACTTTGTTTATTTCCATTGGTCGATACATAGCTTCATCAACCTTTACATTAGCACTTTCAATTATTTTCCTCAGTCTCTTATTAACACATCTATAAGCCTTGTTGTTATTTGAATATCCAAGGAAAATTCCTTCATCACATCTAGCATCAAACTTTCCAATATTTTCATCATCTCTTCTAATGTAACATCTACTTCCAAATACCTTAAAGTATTTAATAGTAGGAGTCTTACCAATCCACAACTCATAAGGGGTCTTAGTGTTGTTACCTTTGATCTGAACTTTGTTAAGAATGTAAACAGTAGTGTGGATTGCTTCTCTCCAATACACATCAGGAACATTTTCTTCTTTCATCATAGTTTTGGAAGCCTCTTGAATAGTCCAGTTCTTTCTTTCCATAACTCCATTATGTTGAGGGGTTCTAGGAGCAGAATAATGTCTTTTTATGCCATGCTCTTCATAGAATGCATTGAACTCACTAGATGTAAAATTTCCACCTCTATCTAACCTTAAGCATTTGATTCTTAGGTTTGCCTCATTTTCTACTCTTGCCTTAAACACCTTCAATCTATCAAGAGCCTGATCCCTTTTTCTAAGAAATGTAACCCATGTCATCCTAGAGTAATCATCAATCAAGACCATAAAGTACTTGTCACCATTTAGGCTTCCTTTTCTTGTAGGACCATAGAGGTCTGTATGGATTAATTCTAGCATTTCGGTAGATGATTGATTTTTACCTTTAAAATTGTTCCTTGTTTGTTTTCCCAATTGGCAACTTCTGCAGATTGAATTTGAAGGCTTTATGATTCTAGGTAGATCTTTGACAACTTCCCTAGAACTGGTCCTGATCATATTATCAAAATTCACATGTCCCATCCTCCGATGCTAGAGCCAACATTCATTAATCTGATAAACAAAACACTGACCATCACCACCCTTAAGTTGATAGATGTTTCCATGAGTTCTCCTTCCAACTACTACCACAGTTCCAGATCCTTTTCTGATCTCACAAGTGTTATCCTAAAACACAAGATTAAAACCTTTGCTACACATTTGTCCAACACTTAAGAGATTATGCCTTAAACCCTTTACATAATAAACATTGTCAGTATTATGTTTTCCATCAAAAATAATTGTTCCTTTACCAACAATCTTAGCACCAGAGTCATCTCCAAAAATGACTATTCCTCCATCATACTTCTCAAGTTTATTAAACTTACTCTTATCTCCAGTCATATGATTTTAACATCCGTTGTCAATTACCCAAAAATCTTCATCCTATCTGGCATGAAAAATAGTTACCAGAGTACCTTCTGTTTCATCCTTCTTGCTCTTCGAACTAGATTCTTTTTCATATCTTCCATGGTTAGTAGATACAACTTTATTTTCCAGGGCTAGAAACAAACATTCATCTTTATCTTCCTCAAAGTCAGATTCATCATCAAAAATTCCTGCATCTTCTTTGACATAATACAATTTCTTGAACTTCCTATCTTTTTTATCCTTGTGATTATTGTTATTGTCCTTGTTCTTCTTGTGTGTAGTTCTATTAGGACATCTTGATGCATAATGACCAATATTTCCACAACTAAAACACTTAAAGGGAAACTTACCTTTGTATTTACCAGTACCTTTCTTCAATCTCCTTATGAAATTTTCTTCCAAATCTTCTGAATCATCTCCTATCTCCATTTATTTAAAGGTTGTTTCAATATTCTCCTTCTCTCTTGCAAATTTTCTCATCTCGAATGCAGTCAGAACACCAAATAGATGTTCCTTAGTAAATTTCTTTGGATCATATGATTCTTCAAGAGCAGATACTTTTTCACTGTAGTTGTCTGGTAGGGTCATCAAGATCTTCTCAATTATATCTTCATCTAACATGGTACCACCTTGATTCTGGATTTCAGTTGCTATAATTTCAACTCTCTAATAATAGCTTGCAATGTCTTCTCCATCTTCCATTCTCAAGTTCTCAAATTTTCGCTTAGCAGTTAGTTTTCTTGACAAATTTACTCTATCATTCCCTTCATAAATGTCTTTCAATTTTTTCCATACTTCATGAGCAATAGCTAAATAAATAAATTTTGTTCTTTCAATTTTAGATAGAGCACTGAAGATAGCATACCTTGCTCTTTCATTCTCCTCATAAGCTACAATCTCATCAACAGAGGAAGTACCAACTGCAGGTATCACATAATTTGTCTCCACAACTTTCCAAGTATTGAAATTAAGTGAAATCAAATAACTTCTCATCTATTCTTTTGAGTCACTATAATCAGCTCCATCAAAAATAGGAATCTGCAACTTGTGCACCATCTGATCTAACTCAAGCGGTTAAAATTTTCACCGAGGAACCAGAGCTTTGATACCAATTGTTGAAATGCACAAGACAACTAAGGGGGGGTGAATCAGTTGTGTCAAATCACTTTACTTCTAAACTTAATCTTTCACTTTAACTTCAATATGTTATTAAGTGTAAACATGAAATGCAAATAATAAAAAGCAAACACCAGAGACACCAGATTTACGTGGAAAACCCAATGAGGGAAAAACCACGGTGAGGATTAACTCACAATATATTAGTAATGCAATACCAGATACAAAGGCTCACTTCCAGAGGGCTCACTGCCCAGATACAAAGGCTCACTGCCTAGATGCAAGGGCTCACTACCTTCAAAGGACTCACTATCTAGAAATGAGGCTCATTGCCTACAGAAAATAAAAAGAGATAAATGAAGATCCACAACTAGGGTTCCACACATTCACAACTTGATTAGAAGATTGTAGACACCATCAGCTCACTGCTTTCAGGAATCTAACACCTTAAAGTACTGTTGTCTCAATTCGCTCTTCCACTCTCTGCTTGTCACACTTATTCGTACACTTCACTCACTTGCTCGATTCATGGATGGATGATTTTAAATTTTCCACAACTTGATTTTCTTTCATACCATCTTCAACCTTATAAACATTCTCCAAGGTTGGCTATACCATTTCATTTACAAATTCAAACTAGGTCAGCTACTCAACATTCCTGCAATGGATAAGAATGAGAGAGGACCAATTACATATTTAATTTAGGAACCAAACATCTTGGATCAAACACACACTTCCTTAAGTTGATGCAAAAACCTAATGTAACGTGTAGACACCAGGTCATCCAAACCTAATGAAAACACCGATTATCTTTGAAGTACACACATCTCCAGCAAGATAAAATACAAAATTTTAAAAATAGGGGAATGATAGAGGAATGGAGCATGTACTAGAGGTATCAACCGTCAAAATTTGAATCTCAGCTGCAAGATAGTAAATTCCAGGATAATCTCATATTTATAGAGATTAAAGACTTGGAGGGGTTGGGATTTCCATTGTGTCAGGTACTTATAATATTCAAACAACATCAGCTATTGACTAGAGTAATTTCTAAGTGCAAGAATAGACTAAAACAACTTCAATGGGGTCTCTTTATTTTTCATATATCAATGGCTATTTTACTTTAAAAGTATAGAAAATCACCCTCTATTTTATTTTTCATCTATGGATTCCCAATACAAGGATTTAAAAAAGAGAGGAATGATAGAGGAATGGATCATGTACCAAAGGTATCAAGCGACATAATCCAAATCTCAGCTGCAAGATAGTAAATTCCAAGATAATCTCATATTTATAGAGATTAATGACTTAGAGGGGTCAGGATTTCCATTGTGTCAGGTATTTAGATATTATTCAAACAACATTGGCTATTGACTGGAGTAATTTATAATTTCAGTGGGGTCTCATTATTTTTCATCTATCAATGGCTATTTTACTTTAAGTATAGAAAATTGCCCTCTATTTTATTTTTCATCTATCGATTCCTGATACAAGAATGAGAATAAATAATAGAATTTGTTCCGATAAAGAATGGAAAACAATAATTATTCAATAAAATAGAGGATTTAAAAAACAAAGGAATGATAGAGGAATGGAGCATGTACCAGAGGTATCAACCAGTGAAATCCAAATGTCAGCTGCAAGATAGTAAATTCTAGGATAATCTCATATTTATAGAGATTAAAGACTTGGAGGGGTCGAGATTTTCATTGTGTCAGGTACCTATATTTGAATACTGAAGTAATTTCTAAGTGCAAGCATGGACTGAAACAACTTGAGTGGGGTCTCATTATTTTTCATCTATCAATGACTATTTTACTTTAAAAGTATAGAAAATCACGCTCTATTTTATTTTTCATCTATCGGTTCCCGATATAGGGGATTTAAAATATAGAGAAATGATAGAGGAATGGAGCATGTATTAGAGGTATCAACCAGAGAAATTTGAATCTCAACTACAAGAGTAAATTCCAAGATAATCTCATATTTATAGAGATTAAAGACTTGGAGGGGTCAGGATATCCATTGTGTCAGTTACCTATATCATTCAAACAACATTGGCTATTGATTGAAGTAATTTCTAAGTGCAGGCACAGATTGAAACAGCTTCAGTGGGGTCTCATTATTTTTCTTCTATCAATGGCTATTTTACTTTAGAAGTATAGAAAATCACCCTCTATTTTATTTTTCATCTATCGATTCCCAATACAAGAGTGAGAGTAAATAAAAAAATTCATTCCAATAGAGTATGGAAAACAATAATTATTCAATAAAATACAAGATTTAAAAAATAGAGGAATGACAGAGGATTGAAGCATGTACCAGAGGTATCAAGCGGTGAAATCTGAATCTCAGCTGCAAGATTGTAAATTCCAGGATAATCTCATATTTATAAAGATTAAAGACTTGGAGGGGTCGGTATTTGAGTAAATAATAGAATTCATTCCAATAGAGTATGGAAAACAATAATTATTCAATAAAATATAGGATATAAAAAATAGAGGAATGAAGCATGTACCAGAGGTATCAAGCGGTGAAATCTGAATCTCAGCTGCAAGATAGTAAATTCCAAGATAATCTCATATTTATAAAGATTAAAGACTTGGAGGGGTCGGTATTTCCATTGTGTCAGGTACCTATATTATTCAAATAACATCGACTATTGACTGGAGTAATGAAACAACTTCAGTGGGGTCTCATTATTTTTCATCTATCAATGACTATTTTACTTTAAAAGTATACAAAATCACCCTCTACCAAATCAAGTATAATTGTTTTGTTATTTTATTTGGTAAGAAGACACTTCTATCTACACGATAATATTGGTTTAAAGTTGTTTAAATTCATTTGAGGTACCATAAATTGGTTTCCAAGTCCTGTACTCTAGAAGACATCGTGTAACCTTTCTAGCTACACGACAATATTTTCAAATTTATTGCTGCACTATTTTGACTAACAAATGTTATATGTGGAAAAAAAAAAAATTAATAAAAAGTTGATTTATTGTGAATTCTTGTTTGTTTTATAAAATAAGATTACTATTAAAATAATAGTAATTTATAAACATTTAAATAATTCAAAGATAAATTGAGTTTATTTATGTAAGATTTTATAATCAAATAATGTGAAGTGTAAGACTAGATATTCTAATATATGGTATTAAGAGTATATCAAATGAAAATAGTTTTTAAGCTATCACATGTTATATTAATCTTAATTTTAAATGATTATATCATTTATTTATTTTAATTATAAATTATGAATTATGAAGTATGATCTTTTTGATAATTTTCTTTTGTTTTAAAAGTAATTTATGTGTCTATGTGTGTGTGGAGGTTTTTTTTAATTAATTGATTATGATTTTGGAGGTCACATATTTTATATTAAGAATATAAAATTACTAAATAAAAATATAATATATTATATATATATTTTATATTTGTTTTAATTATATACATGATTTTTTAATACAAAATTCTCAAAAAAAATTCTTAAAAACAAATCTATTATATATTTTGAAATGTAAATAAATTTTAAAAACAACAACTCAAAAATCAAAAAGTTTCATTGAATGTTTCAAAGAAGTCAAATGGATTTATATGAATTTATAATAAATTAAAATATATAAAAAATTTAATTTATTTGGCTAGATTCTTATAAATTTTCCTGCTTGTGTGTTACCAAAAAACTAACATATTTGCACAAGGTTTGCTTTGATACTTTAACTGGTCTCGTTATTCTAAGTGTAGGCACAGACACTTCAGTGGGGTCTCATTATTTTTCATCTATCGATGGCTATTTTTAAATAAAAAGATTTAAAAAATAGAGGAATGAAGCATGTACCAAAGGTATCAACCAACGAAATTTGAATCAGTGGGGTCTCGTTATTTTTCATCTATCAATGGCTATTTTACTTTAAAAGTATATAAAATCACCCTCTATTTTATTTTTCATCTATCAATTCATGAGGAGTGAGTAAATAACAGAATTCATTCCAATAAAGTATGGAAAACAATAATTATTCAATAAATAACATAATTCATTCCAATAAAGTATGGAAAATAATAATTATTCAATAAAGTGCGAGATTTAAAATACAGAGGAATGATAGAGGAATGGAGCGTGTACCAAAGGTATTAACCAACAAAATCTGAATTTCAGCTGCAAGATAGTAAATTCCAAGATAATCTCATATTTATAGAGATTAAAGACTTGGAGGGGTCGAGATTTCCATTATGTCAGGTACCTAGAGTATTCAAACAACATCAACTATTGACTGGAGTAATTTCTAAGTGTAGGCATGAATTGAAACATCTTCAATGGGGTCTCATTATTTTTCATCTATCAATGGCTATTTTACTTTAAAAGTATAGAAAATCACCCTCTACCAAATCAAGTATAATTTTTATTTTATTTTATTTTATTTGGTAGGAAGACACTTCCAGCTACACGCCAATACATGAAAATATTGGAGCATGTACCAGAGGTATAAATCGACAAAATCCGAATCAGTCGGGTCTCATTATTTTTCATCTATCAATGGCTATTTTACTTTAAATGTATATAAAATCACCCTCTAGTTTATTTTTCATCTATCGATTCCCAATATAGGGGATTTAAAACAGACGAATGACAGTGGAATGGAGTATGTACCACAAGTATCAACTGGCGAAATCCGATTGGAGCATGTACCATAGGTATCAACCGACGAAATCCGAATCAGTGGGGTCTCATTATTTTTCATCTATCAATGGCTATTTTACTTTAAAAGTATAGAAAATCACCCTCTATTTTATTTTTTATCTATCGATTCCCATTACAGGGCATTTACAAAACAGAGGAATGGAGCATGTACCACAGGTATCAACCGGCAAAATTTGAATCAGTGGGGTCTCATTATTTTTCATTTATCAATGGCTATTTTACTTTAAAAGTATAGAAAATCACCCTCTATTTTATTTTTCATCTATTTATTCCCGATATAGGGGATTTAAAAAATAGTGGAATGACAGAGGAGTGGAGCATGTACCAATGAAATCCAAATCATGGGAATGGAGCATGTACCAGAGGATTTCCATTGTGTCAGGTACCTATATTATTCAAACAACATCGGCTATTGACGAGTAATTTCTAAGTGCAGGCACAAAATGAAACAAATTTAGTGGGGTCTCATTATTTTTCATCTATCAATGGATATTTTACTTTAAAAGTATAGAGAATAACCCTCTACTAAATTGAGTATAATAGTTTTGTTATTTTACTTGGTAGGAAGACACTTCCAGCTACACGACAATACACGACAATATTGGTTTAAAGTTGTTTAAAGTCGTTTGAGGTACCATAAATTGGTATCCAAGTCTTGTACTCTAGAAGACACCATGCAATCTTATACACAGAAAAAAAATGAAATTAATTTAATAAAAAGTTGATTTACTATGAATTCTTATTTTTTATATAAAATTAGATTACTATTAAATAGTAATTTATCAACATTTAAATAATTTAAAGATAAATTGAGTTTATTTATGTAAGAGAGTTTATAATCAAATAACGTGAAGTGTAAGACTTATTCTAGTATATGGTATTAAGAGTATATCAAATGAAAATAGTTTTTAAGCTATCACATGTTATATTAATCTTAATTTTAAATGATTATATCATTTATTTATTTTAATTATAAATTATGAAATATGATCTTTTTGATAATTTTTTTATTTTTAAAAGTGATTGATGTGTCAGTGTGTGTGTGGAGATTTTTTTTAATTAGTTGATTATGATTTTCGAGGTCACATCTTTTATATTAAGATGCGGATAAAATGAAAATACTTCTAAGAGTATATCAAATGATGTGTAAATAATTTGCATACTTATTAAGATTCGAATTACGTCAGTTGATACCTCTGGTACATGCTCCATTCCTATGTCATTCCTCTATTTTATAAATCCCTAGGAATTGATAGAAATCGGGCAATAGTGATTTTGGAGGTCACGTCTTTTATATTAAGATGCGGATAAAATGAAAATAGTTTTAAGAGTATATCAAATGATGTGTAAATAAATTACATACATATTAAGATTTAGATTTCGCCAATTGATACCACTGGTACATACTCCATTCCTCTATTTTTTAATTCAATCGATAGAAATCCCAATAGTGATTTTGGAGGTCACATCTTTTATATTAAGATGCGGATAAAATAAAAATAGTTTTAAGAGTATATCAAATGATGTGTAAATAAATTGCGTACATATTAAGATTCAAATTTCACCAATTGATACCTTAGGTACATGCTCCATTCCTTTGGAATTCCTCTATTTTTTAAATCCCCGGTATCGAGAATCGATAGATGAAAAATAAAATAGAGGGTGATTTTCTATACTTTTAAAGTAAAATAGCCATTGATAGATGAAAAATAATGAGACCCCACTGATTCAGATTTTGCTAATTGATACCTCTGGTACATGCTCCATTCTTCTGTCATTCCTCTATTTTTTAAATCCCCTGTATCGAGAATCGATAGAAATCCCAATAGTGATTTTGGAGGTCACATCTTTTACATTAAGAAGTGGATAAAAAGAAAATAGTTTTAAGAGTATATCAAATGATGTGTAAATAAATTAAATACATATTAAGATTCAGATTTCTCCAGTTGATACCTCTAGTACATGCTCCATTCCTCTATTCCTTTGCTTTTTAAATCCCTTATATCGAGAATCGATAAAAATCCCAATAGTGATTTTGGAGGTCACATCTTTTATATTAAGATGCAGATAAAATGAAAATATTTTTAAGAGTATATCAAATGATGTGTAAATAAATTACATACATATTAAGATTCAAATTTTACTAGTTGATACCTTTGGTACATGCTCCATTCCTCTATTTTTTAAATCCCCTATATTAGGAATCGATAGATGAAAAATAAAATAGAGGGTGATTTTCTATACTTTTAAAGTAAAATAGTCATTGATAGATGAAAAATAATGAGACCCCACTGATTCAGATTTTTTCGATCGATACCTCTGGTACATGCTCTATTCCTTTGTTATTCCTCTTATTTTTAAATCCCCTTTATCGGGAATCGATAGATGAAAAATAAAATAGAGGGTGATTTTGGAGGTCAAATCTTTTATATCAAGATGTGGATAAAATGAAAATAGTTTTAAGTGTATATCAAATGATGTGACCTCCAAAATCATACTCTTAATATAATCTTAATGAAAATATTTTTAAGAGTATATCAAATGATAGTATGATTTTGGAGGTCAAATATTTTATTTTAGAAATTTTGAAGCTTGGAGATCCTCTAATACTTGTGGATGCTTTCAATATATCATAACTAACATTTCAATTAAATTTTACTCAATAGGTTAGTTTGGGTAACACACGAGCAGGAAAATTTATAAGAATCTAGCCAAATAAATTAAATTTTATATATATTCTAATTTATTATAAATCCATTCAACTGCTTTGAAATTTAGAAGCTTGGAATTGATAGATGAAAAATAAAATAGAGGGTGATTTTGGAGGTCGCATCTTTTGTTTAAGATGCAGATAAAATAAAATACAGAGTGATTTTCTACTTTTAAAGTAAAATAGTGTAACACCCCACCACGTAACCCTAGAGGAAGTTGCAATTAACTACTCAATGCATTATTATTTTTTATTTAAAGTACATTTAACATGTAATATCACTTCCTAATGCCAACAACCTCTAAGGTTACGAGACTGAGATTACTTTTAAACCCAAACATACATCATAATTTCATCCATAACATTTATCTACTTAAGAAATTAAGTACTCATACACTCCATACAAGATAAATTACGTCATAACAATAAGAGATACAATAAGATTTCATATAACAATAATTTAATAAAGGACATTACATCTCTCATTCCCCGAATAAGGTAGAACCAATGAGTGTGATTACAAAATACAATCTTCCACCTTGATTACAAATGAGGGGTAATAATTACAAGAATCAACTGAAATGAATACAAAGCAAGAAATATAACTAGAGACCACAAACTCTCCCACTGGAAATCTCGCCATCACGAACAAGAAGAGAACCCAGCGGAGTAAGGTGCGCGTTCCACCCAACCAAGTGGTACCCGAAGGCCCACCCCCTGTTCTAGGAGATAGTAACAAGGATTCCTAACAAAGACCATCTACCTCAAGACACAGGCTAACACAAAACTGAACTAATCAAATACAATTACAACACAATCACCATGGTTACATTGCTTCCAGAGTTAACTAATCAATTGCATCACTAAACCAAACATACTACTGACTTAGGAGAAGTGTCATCACAATGCTACATGGGATATCCTGGTAAGTCTTCTTAGGCCCCGACCCCCATCTTGGGATCTCTTGGAAGCCTCTAACGACTCTCGACCCCTCATGCAAACTAATGCGGAATTGGTTATCTCTTGTAGAGACAAGATAATGATCTTTCCATTCCATGCCTTCTCATCTCATCCCCAAGTCTATAATAGCCCTTGAGTCCATGAGCGAGGCACAATTTGTAACACCCCGCCACGCAACCCTAGAGCAAGTTGCAAACAACTACTTAAACAGGCTAATTTTTTTTTTGTTAAGAACAATTAACATGCAAGTTCACTAACTAAAGCCAACAACCTCTAAGGTTATGAGATAGAGGTTATATAGAACCTCAACAAAAAACATGAATTAAACCATGTCAATAATTAATTAGTAAATAAAGCACATGCATTCCAAAAGATAATTACATCATCAGAAGAGATAACTTTCAATTCAATTTATCCAAATTAAATAATAAGATTACAACACTCATTCCCCGAATGAGGCAAGTCAAATAAACATAATTACAATTACAACTTCCCACCTCGATAACAACTGAGGGGTAAATAATACAAGAACAACTGAAATGAAATAAAGCAAGAACTGAAACTGAATCCAACGAGCTCACCAATTGGAAGTCTCGTCCACAAGAACATGAAGAAAGAACCCAATGGATTTAGGTGCACGCCATCCAACCACGTGGAACCCAAAGGCCCACCCCCCGTGCTAGGAGATAGTAACAAGGAATCCTAACCAAGACCATCTACCACTAGACACAGACTAACACAAAACTGAACCAAACTGAAACGACCGATCACATGCACAACACAAGTACAACTCAAATACCATGCAAGTACAACACAAGTACAACCCAAATACCATGCAAGTACAACACTACATGGTCACATTGCTTCCAGAAATAAAGCAGATCAAGTATGTTAAGGGAACCATACCACAGAATCAAACACCAACCATGGTCACAACAGGTATGTTACGGAAACCATACCCACAATAAACAAGTACCAACTGTGGTCACACAAAGTGCCATCACACAACACATCATGAGTTACCCACTGTGGATCGTCAAGATGGTGGTCTCAACCGATCCTCGGCCCTCATACCTACTAATGCAAAATCAAATACCAACTATTGTCCTAGACAAAGTGTCATCACACAGCTCATCATGAGTTACCCACTGCAGATCATCAAGATGGTGGCCTCAAACCGATCCTGGACCCTCATACTTACTAATGCAGAATCAAATACCTTTCATACAAACAAGATAGATGACCTTTCCATCCCATGGCCTTCTCACTCATCCCAAGTCTAAACAAGCCCTTGCGCCTATGAGTGAGGCCAACTTAACTTGATTAGTGAGAAGTTAGTCCTAATCTTCTAAGTATTGTTTTAGTTATCACTTGATTAAACCACTTCCAAAGGTTACCCAATCTTACCTCTTTCGGGCTCTAGCCCCTACGGAAGCCACTCTTCTAATTGACAACACACACACCAACCCAAACATCAATGGTACCAAGGTGCAACAAACAAGATATCACGACCACGCCTTTCACAGGAGGCGACAAAAAGTGAGACTCGCTCCAACACTGGAGGCAACAAAATAACAACCACTCCTTACAAGGAGATGCGGATCCCATAATCCACTCCTAAACCAAGGAGGTACAAACATTCCCGTTCGTGAAAACTGGGTTATTAACTAACGATGCACCATGCACTACCCAAGGGTACAAAACAGGTTGACAAATGCAAAACGACAACCCACAGAACTAAAGATCCCATCTGGAGGACTTACGAATAAAACACTCCTTTAACCCATTTCCTAAACAAGAGCATGAAGGGAATATTCACTGAGGCACATGAAATAAACTACCTTTGGATATTCTAAATCCATTTCCTCATTATATTATGTAACTCGTTACATCGATAAAACTGAATCAAGAATTCATCTTTTCAGATAAGGTAGAAATTAACACTACTATTTAATTCCCTAATTGCTTTTAATAAAATAGGCATTTTCAACTATAACTCAGAACATTTCGCTTTAAAATAAATACCCGATTGTCCTTGCAACTAAATCATTATAAAATAAATCAATTAATTTCGTTATTTAAAAAATATTACTTTCATCTCCATTAATTTGCTTTTTTCAAATATATTATTTTAAAATAAAGAATAATAATTTGCTTAAGAACCCAATATTTTAAATCCCTCCAATAAATTTAAATCAGGATAATAATCAAATCATTGGCTCAAAACTTGATACCTTTCCGATTACATAGTAAAATTAAGCTTTTATTTTACTCCATCATTTCAATATATATATATATGTGCATATTAAAAAAGACATATCCCCAACTATAGAAATATTTAAGTTAATCTCTAAAATTATTTACATATAATATAAAATATTTAAATATATATACTATTGATTTAACATATATATTTAATAATATTTTAATATTATATATAACTAATATTAAATATTAATAAATAAATATCTTATTCCCATTTTATTTTATACACTAAACTCTCAGCTCATGCCTCGAGCCGCGTGCCAACCATTAAGGTTAGGCTATGACTGCCTCGGGCCGCGTGCGGGTTAGGGCTGGCTGGGTCGGCTTGTCTCCGGCCACGGTTTTCCCTTGGCCGAGGGCGGATTCCTCTCAGGGCGACAGCTACGAGCTGGGCGGCGGCGCTACGCACAGCCGGGGTTGGGAGGAGGTGGCGGCAGACGGTTTTAGGTGGGGTGGCCGGTTGTGTAAGCACAGTCAACTCCCACAGTGGTGGGCGCGGCTGTGTAAACACAGTTGAACCCACCACCGTGGGTGGCGGTTGTGTTTCCACAGTCGCCTCCCACCACAGTGGCGGTTGGAAGTGTAGCGGATGGGAGGAGCGGGGGGTCGTGGTGGGCGCGGCTCCCTCCACGCACCTCCCATGGGGTGCAGTGGGGGTTGAGCCCCCAGCGACCTCCCCCAATGAAATTTTTTATTTTTTATTTTTATTTTTTTTTATATTTCCTTCCCAAAAATGCCTGCGGATTTTTTTTTAATCCGTATTTTTAAATAATAAAAACAGGGTTTTGTTTCCCCAACCCCAACAAAATGAAATATTTAAAATATATAAATATATATATATATGTATATATATTTATATACATATATATATATATATATATATATATATATATATTCATCAGGAATTTATAAAATTAATTGAGGAAATAAGATCTAAAAGACCATTTTTAGCCAAAAACTCCATTGATTTTCTTGAAGAAATAAATTTCTAAGGAGGGATTTTTGCAAACAAACTCAGATTTCAACATGGGTTTTCTATTTGCAATCCACAAACAAAATTTAAATGCTTTCTAACAACATATTCAAACAATGTAACTTTTCAAAATGAAACTATTTAATTGAATGAACCTGATTTTTGTGAGCTTGAGGGAATCCAGAAATGGTGTCCAGCTTCCAACCTTGCTTCCAACTTCAGCTCCACAAGTTATCACAACTTAAATCCAACACCCACAAAATTGAAAAAATCCTTCCTCTTTCCAATTCAATTTTCTCCAAAACTCCATGATCCAAAATTGTGAAGCAAAATTCAAACATAAGGATTAAACCCTAAAAATCCTACAACCACCCCCATAAATTCTCCAAAACAAAAAATGCAAAATATCTCAATTTCTTCAATTTTTGAATTCAAACTTTCAAATTTGACTTTTAAATCAATTTTCTTATTTTTCAATTTCAACAAATATCCAATAATTTCCAAAATGAATTTGCTTAATTCAAATTAATTAATTTAATTAATTCAATAAAATAAATCTAATCCAAGATTAAATTATTTTATTAATTAAATTAAATTAATTAATAACTTTAAATCACATTTTCCACATTAGAACCAGATTAATTTAATCAACAACTTAAATACAAAAGGGCCATTTAATTACCTTTTTCCAACTTGAAATTAAATAAACGAAAAGAGGGAACAATATACAAAGCAACACAACCCGAAAAACACCAAACGACATACTAGGACTAGGGTGACGACTCGGCATGGAAAACCTAGCTACTATCTCCCAATCGAATACCATTGGGCATTGAACATGCTCCAACCTGTGGAACCAAGTGGAGTCGATGTCCTATACCTATCAACCTGCAAATCAAGTAAACAACAACATATAATATATCCAGCATAAAATACACACCGTGGAGAGGAAATCACGGGATCGCAGGGCACTCGCAAGCGAGTGATGTGATACCGTCCCCTTCACCAATACACTGCAACTAACTAACAAATCTAACATACTATTACAATCCAAAGCATAACATCATTAATTCAAATATCCATAATGCTAGTCCAAAACATGCCAAAACGATAGCCTCATATTAAAACACCATCACATCCAAAATAGAGCATTAACATCGCTTTATAGATAGCGATCAAACAAAAGTCGAGTACCATAATCAAGGTACTAACAGGAAGCACACAAACAAAGCATCTGAATATCCAGAAACACATCAACGCAACATAATAACACAAGGACACACTGTCCAACCAGAAGGAAAAACGGAGGGGTATTACACAATTACTCTTATTAAGTGTTAAATATTGCCTATTCTCCTAATATATTTAATTACATTATCACTAGATTAACTAGCTCACAATGAGTTACCCTGGCACCACTTTGTGTGTCGGCCCTCATTGAAAGCCACTCCTCTAAGACAACACATGGAACAACTCCGCAACCCAAGGGTAACTAGTGCACACTTAGGGATATTAAATACCCATCCAAAACATAAAGGCAACACATCCCCGTTTGTGGTAACTGGGTGATTAATTGAATACAACTATATGCACTACCCAAGGAAATTTCAAAGGGTTGACAATAAAAAATACAACCCCAAATTAAAGTACCCCATCTGGAAGTCTTACTAACACTTCTAAACAATTTCCCCCAAGACGAAAACATAAGAAATTACATTTAAAAGGGCAATTTAAACAGGAATTAAATCTATCTTTCAGATTTCTTAAATCCACTTCCCTCAATAAAATATAGTAAATTATTGCCTCAAATGACTAATTTAATTAAAGTCTCTTTTAGACAAAGAAGGAAATTAAACTATCTGACACTTCAATTCTTCAATTACTTTTAAATAAAAACATTTATTTCTTCTATCAAAACATATTACTTTAAAATCAAATATTTCTTCTATTAAAACATATTATTTTAAAATCCTCTATTTGTGCATTTAATGTATGCACCTATTTAAAATATCAACTAAATACATATTTAAATATATATATACATATTGAATATATATACATAATCATATAATTATATATATACCAATACATATATACATTATATATATATTAAGCATTATTTATTAAAATTTCCAAAACAATAAAATATAATCAAATATATAAATATATATACACAAATATACACATATATATACATATAAATATATGATTATATACTTATATATATATATACATATATATATATATATATATTATATATATTTTAATAATATAAAATATTATAAAAATAAAAATCATTTAAAAAAAAAAACAACGAAATCAAAGATGGCACGCATAGGGTTTTGGGGCGTGCGCCAATGTTTGGTAGTGGGGGTGGTTGTGTTTATACACAGCCGAACCCCCATTCACATGGGGCGTAGTTGTGTGTAAACACAGCCAAACCCCTATCTTATGTGGGGCGCGACTGTCGAGAGGGGCAGTGCTGGGCGCTGCCTCCTCCATAGTGCCTCCCATGGGGCGGCTGTGGAGGAGAGCCCCAGCTCCGCAAAAAAAATCATTTTTTAATTTTTTTAAACATGCGAAATTTTTATTTCGTCGTACAGGCGAAACACAAATTTTTTTTCCCCAATACAGTCATTTCAACACAAATAAACATATATAAATATGTATATGTATGTATATGTATATATACTTTTCAAAATATATATATACATATATATATATATATATATATATATTTCAAAATATATACACATATATATACACATATATATACATATTTATTAAAATTAATGATTTAGTAGAGCAAATAATTTTAAAAAATGGCCATCTACAACAAAATACCTAATTTTTTTTTAGAAAAACTATTTGAACACAGAGGTTTCCAGAATTCTCCAAATAACAAATTTAGAAGGGAAGGAGAACAATGAATTTCTACTTGCAAAATTTTCTACAGAAGATTTCACAATTTTAACACAATATTTTTCAATTTAATCAAATTTTGAGTTTGCACAGTCAATCATTTTGCAAACAGCAATTTAAATCTATGAATCTTTCCAAAATAAAATTAATTTAAATAACAAGAACCTGGTTTCCAAATGCTTGAGAGGATGTGAAATGGTGTAAAGATTCCTCCACATATTCAAGTTTCTTCCACAACAAACAAACAGAGCTTCTCCACAATCAAATTCCAAAGCAAAAAAAAAACAGAATTTCTTCTTCCTTCCTTTTCTTTCTCTCCTTTTTTTCTTCCTTAGACTTTCATGGTTATAGCCATTAATCTCCATGAAAATCTCTTTCAACCACCATCATTATTATTTTGAAACAAAAAATATATATCTTTTTCCAAATCCATTTGCATCAAATCCTCAAAATATATCAAAATAAAACATTATGTTAATTTCAAATAAAATACATAGTATTTCTAAAATAATTTAATTCAATTAATTTAATTAATTTGATAAAATAAATATAATCCAAAGATTAAATTATTTTACTAATTAATTAATTAACATCTTCCAACTTAATAAACCAGAATAATTTAATAATCATCTTAAATATTTAATTCCATTAATTTACCTTTTACAACTAGCAAAATTTAAATAATATCAAGGAAAAATTGAACAACATTAAAACAAACAAACCCAATTTAAAACCAATTGACACACTATGACCAAGGTGATGGCTTGACACGAAAAACCTAGCTACTATCTCCAAATCAAAAATATCGTTGGGCAATGGACACGCTCAAACCTACGAAACCAGGTGGAGTCGATGTCATGTACCTGTAAACCTGCAAACAAAGCATATATCAAACATGCATATATATATCATAATAACGCACACCGTGAAGAGAGAATCGCAGAATCGCAGGGCGCTCGCAAGCGAGTGGTGCAATTCTGTCCCCTTCACCAATACAATATTACAAAACTGACGAATCTAACATCAATAATCTAATCAAAAGCATAAAACAACATTAATTCAAATATCCTTTATGCTAATCTAAAGCATGTCATAATGATAACATCAGAATAAAGTACCATCACATCACAATGTAACATCCACATCGCTCTACAGTTAGCAATCAAATAGTAACCAAGTATCATAGTCAAAGTAGCAACAAAAAACAGAGCATAACAAGTAGAACACTTTCTGATCAAAAGAGAAAAATGGAGGGGTGCTACAAATAGCCATTAATAGATGAAAAATAATGAGACCCCACTGATTCAGATTTCGTTTGATACCTCTGGTACATGCTCCATTCCTTTGGCATTCCTCTATTTTTTAAATCTCCTATATCAAAAATCGATAGATGAAAAATAAAATATAGGGTGATTTTGGAGGTCACATCATTTATTTAAGATGCAGATAAAATAAAATAGTGGGTGATTTTCTATACTTGTTAAGTAAAATAGCTATTGATAGATAAAAAATAATGAGACCCCACTGATTCATATTTCACCGATTGATACATCTGGTTCATGCTCCATTCCTCTGTTATTCCTCTTTTTTTAAATCCCTTGCATCGAGAATCGATAGATGAAAATTAAAATAGAGGGTGATTTTCTATACTTCTAAAGTAAAATAGTTATTGATAGATGAAAAATAATGGACCCCACTGTAACACCCCACCACGCAGCCCTAGGGGAAGTTGCAAACAACAACTTAAACAGGCTAATTTTTTTAATTTTTTTAAAAGTATAATTAATAAGCAAGTTCGCTAACTAATGCCAACAACCTCTAAGGTTACGAGACAGAGGTTATATAGAACCTCAACAAAAAACATGAATTAAACCATGTCATTTAATTACTAAATAAATTTAAGTACATACATTCCAATTAAGATAATTTTACAACAAGCATAAGAGATAACTTTCAAATTCATTAATCCATTCATTAAACAATAAGGTTACAACACTCATTCCCCGAATGAGGTAAGTCCAACAAATATAATTACAATTACAACTTCCACCTCGATAACAACTGAGGGGTAAAATAATACAAGAACAATTGAAATGAAATAAAGCGAGAACTGATACTGAAACCAACGAGCTCTCCAACTGGAAGTCTCATCCACACGAACATGAAGAAAGAACCCAATGGATTTAGGTGCATGCCACCCAACCAAGTGGAACCCAAAGGCCCACCCCCTGTGCTAGGAGATAGTAACAAGGAATCCTAGCCAAGACCATCTGCCTCTAGACACAGGCTAACATAAAACGAAACCAAACTGAAACAACCAATCACATGAACCTCCCAAGCACAACATAATATCAACACATGTACAACTCATATACCATGCAAGTACAACACAAGTACAACTCAGATACCATGCAAGTACAACTCTACATGGTCACATTGCTTCTAGAAATAAAGCAGATCAAGTATGTTAAAAGAACCATACACATAATAATCGAATACCAACTATGGTCACATCCGGTATGTTACGAAAATCATACCCACAATAAACAAGTACCAACTATTGTCCCAAATAGAGTGTCATCACACAGCTCGTCATGGGTTTACTTCTGGGAATCTTCATAGGCTCCGGCCAACATAAACAGTTGTCCTGGTGGCGTCAACCGAATCCCGGCCCCCACACTCACTCATGTGGAACCAAATACCTTTCGTACAGACAAGATAGTTGACCTTGCCATTCCAGGCCTTCCCACTCATCCCAAGTCTAAACGAGCCCTTGTGTCTATGAGTGAGGCATAATTATCTTGATTAGTGAGAAGTTAGTCCTAATCTTCTAAGTATTGTTTTAGTTATCACTTGATTAAGCCACCCCCGAAGGTTTCCTAGTTTACCTCTTTGGGCTCTGGCTCCTACGGAAGCCACTCTTCTACTTGACAACACACATACCACACAAACCCAATCACCAAAGGTAACAAAGTGCACACAAACAAGATACCACGACCTCTTCTTTCTCAGAAGGCGACACAAACTGAAATGCACTCCAGCACTGGAGGCAACAAACCACATAACAAGGTCACTCCATACAAGGAGACACGGATCCCATAATCCACTCATTTCATAGGAGGTACAAAACATCCCTGTTCATGATAACCGGGTTATAACATTGATTACATACCGTGCACTACCCACGGGATACAAAATGGTTGACAACATGACACGACATCCCACATAATTGAAAATCCCATCTGGAAGACTTATTAAACTCTATAACTCAACTTCCCTCAAATGAAAACTGAACAGTTCACAATCAAGATGAACAAGAAGATAGTAACAAAATTTACTTTGGATTCACTAAATCCATTTCTTCATTATATTCAGTATTGCATCAATAAAATTGAATTAAGAATACATATTTTCAAATAAGGGAGAAATTATCACTAATTTTCTAATTTCCCTATTTGCATTTAAATAATGAAAATTAACCCGTTCAACATATAAAACAAATACATTGCATTAAAACAAATATTGTTTCTTCGTTTCAATATAACCATTTAAAAATAATTGACTTGACTTGAAAACGTATTATTTTAATTCAAAACTATTCTCCTTTAAAATAATGTTTTAAAATAAAACAATGTTGTAATCCAAGTTAATTATTCTCCATTTCCTCAATTAAATTTAACCCATACCATCACTTAAATTAAACACTTTAATATATATATATATATATATTTCAACTGTATATAAGATATAAAAAAAACTCATCTAATTGTATATATACATATCCATGTATATATATCATAAATAAATATGAAATTAACTAAATTAAAAATAATTAATATTTTATTATTATATAAATATAATATTAAATATTAATATATATTAATATTTAAATATTATAAAAATATAATAATAAGTATTAATATATATTTAAAAAATTATTTTTAATAAAAGAAATGAATTCAAAAAAGACAGGCCACATTTCCTTGGGAACCACGCACAGGTTAAGGGGGAAGGGTTGACTATGGTTAACCACAGTCGTTCCTCGGGCGGGCTGTGTTAACCACAGCCGACCCACCCTGTGGGCAGGTTGTGTTAACCACAGTCGACCCACACTATGGGCGCGGCTGTGTTTAACACAGTCGACCCTGGTTGGGCGATGGCGGCGATGGAAGGAGGTGGGGGTCGCGCTGGTCGCGGCTCCCTCCACCCGCCTCCCATGGGGGGGTGCGGTGGGGGTGAGCCCCCAACCCCTCCAAAACATTTTCTTTTAAATTTTTTTTTTTTTTTTTAAAGAAATCCGTTTGTCTCCTCTTTTTTTGGTTTTTTAATTAAATAAAAACCAGAACCCCAAAAAAAACAGACCAAGGAAAAATTTGAACCTGGCATAAAATTTTCGCCAGCATAACCATACCAAATAAATATATATATATACACCCTAGTATATGTACATATATATATATATATATATTCATTCATTCAAATGAGATCCCAAATTAAATTGAAGAAACATAAAATGGAATTGAAATAATAATTTATAAGCAAGAATTTCATTTCAATTTGAAACAATCCTTTCCAAGAGAGGTGTTCTCCAAGTTTTGAAGCAAGTTTTCAAGTGATCTTGTTTTGCACACAACAACAGATTTCAATTATTCTAAATACAAGGATATGAACCTGATTTCTTGAGTTTGAGGGGATCCAGAAATGATGCTCAGCTCCCAACCTCATCTCCACAGATTTTCGCAGCCTCAGTCCAAAACCCACAAAGAAATGCAACAGTTCTTCCTCTCCTCCATTTTTAATTTTCCAAAAACTTCATAATCCAAAATTGTGATGCAAAATCCACACATAAGGATAAAACCCTAAAATTTCAACAACCACCCTCATAAATTCTCCAAAACAGAAAATGCAAAATATCCCAATTTCAATTTTGAATTCAAACTTTCAAATTTGACTTTTAATTCATTTTTCAATTTTTTTAATTCCAAATTTCTCAAATTGACTTTCATGCATTTTCTTTATTTTCAGATTCAACAAAATAACAATAACTTCAACATAAATAAATTAAATTCTTTCAACATCATAAATTTAATTAATTAATAAATAGATTTAATCAACGATTAAATTATTTATTAATTAAATTAAATTAATAATAAAATAAATTATATTTCAACATAATCTCAGAACAAATTAATCAACAACTAAAATGCATTAGGCCATTTAATTACCCTTTTTCTAACCTGAAATTAAATAATGAAGAGAGGGAACGATAATCAAAACAACACATCCTGACAAACAACTGACGACATATAAGGACTAGGGTGACGACTTAGCACAGAAACCTAGCTACTATCTCCCAATCGAATACCGTTGGGTATTGAACACGCTCCAACCTATGAAACCAGGTGGAGTCGATGTCCTGTACCTGTCAACCTGAAAGTCAAGTAAACAATCATGTAATATAAACAGCATAAAATACACACCGTGAAGAGGAAATCATGGGATCGCAGGGCACTCGCAAGCGAGTGATGCGATACCATCCCCTTCACTAATACACTACAATAACTGACAATTCTAACATACTATTATAATCCAAAGCATAAACATCTTTAATTCGAACATCCATAATGTTAAACCCAAAACATGGAATAAAGATAACATCTGAATAACCAGAAACACATCACAGCAACATACCCACACAAGACACACAATCCAACCAGAAGGCAAAACGGAGGGGTATTACACCCACTTATTCAAATTTTGATGGTTGATACCTCTGGTACATGCTCCATTCCTCTTAAAACTATTTTCATTTTATCTGCATATTAATATAAAAGATGTGACCTCCAAAATCACCCTCTATTTTATTTTTCATCTATCGATTCCCGATACAGAGGATTTAAAAAATAGAGGAATGACAAAGGAATGGATCATGTACTAGAGGTATCAACTGGTGAAATCTAAATTGATGGGGTTTCATTATTTTTCATTTATCAATGGATGTTTTACTTTAAAAGTATAGGAAATCACCCTCTATTTTATTTTTCATCTAGTGATTCTTGATACAGGGGATTTCAAAAATAGAGGAATGACAGAGGAATGGAGCATGTACCAAAGGTATCAACTGATGAAATCTGAATCTTAATATGTATGTAATTTATTTACACATCATTTGATATACTCTTAAAACTATTTTCATTTTATCTGCATTTTAATATAAAAGACGTGACCTCCAAAATCACTATTGGGATTTCTATCAATTTACAATACAAGGGATTTAAAAAACATAGGAATGACAAAGGAATGGAGCATGTACCATAGGTATCAACCGATGAAATCTGAATCTTAATATGTATGTAATTTATTTACACATCATTTGATATACTCTTACAACTATTTTCATTTTATCCGCATCTTAATTTAAAAGATGTGACCTCCAAAATCACCCTCTATTTTATTTTTCATCTATCGATTCCCAATAAAGGGGATTTAAAAATAAGAGGAATGGAGCATGTACCAAAGGTATCAACCGGAAAAATCCAAATCAGTGGAGTCTTATTATTTTTCATCTATCAATGGCTATTTTACTTTAAAAGTATAGAAAATCACCCTCAATTTTATTTTTCATCAGTCAATTCCCAATATAGGGGATTTAAAAAATGGAGGAGTGACAAAGGAATGGAGCATGTACTAGAGGTATCAATCAGCAAAATCTTAATCTTAATATGTATGTAATTTATTTACACATCATTTGATATACTCTTAAAACTATTTTCATTTTATCCGCATCTTAATGTAAAAGATGTGACCTCCAAAATCACTATTGGGATTTCTATCAATTCTCGATACAAGGGATTTAAAAAACAAAGGAATGGAGCATGTACCAGAGGTATCAACCGGTGAAATCTGAATCTTAATATACGTAATTTATTTACACATTATTTGATATACTCTTAAAACTATTTTCATTTTATCCGCATCTTAATATAAAAGATGTGACCTCCAAAATCATACTCTTAATATGTATGTAGTTTATTTACACATCATTTGATATACTCTTAGAACTATTTTCATTTTATCTGCATCTTAATATAAAAGATGTGACCTCCAAAATCATACTCTTAATATGTATGTAGTTTATTTACACATCATTTGATATACTCTTAAAACTATTTTCATTTTATCTGCATCTTAATATAAAAGATGTGACCTCCAACATCGCCCTCTATTTTATTTTTCATCTATTGATTCCCGATATAGGGGATTTAAAAAATAGAGGAATGAAGCATGTACCAGAGGTATCAATCAACGAAATCCTCTCCAAAATCATATTTAAATCATACCTCTGGTATGATTTAAGATGCGGATAAAATAAAAAAATTGGAAAGTAAAATAGCCATTTTGGATGAGAATTTTGGAGGTGACCTCCAAAATCGCCCTCTATTTTATTTTTCATCTATCGATTCCCGATACAGGGGATTTAAAAAATAGAGGAATGAAGCATGTACCAGAGGTATCAACCAACAAAATCCCCTCCAAAATCATATTCAAATCATACCTCTGGTATGATTTAAGATGCGGATAAAATAGCCATTTTGGATGAGAATTTTGGAGGTCACATCTTTTATTTAAGATGCAGATAAAATGAAAATACTTTTTCATACAAAATTATCAAATATTTTTCTTAAAAACAAATCTATTATATATTTTTGAAAAGTAAATAAATTTTTAAAAATAACAACTCAAAAATTAAAAAGTTTAATTGAATGTTTGAAAGCAGTCAAATGGATTTATATGAATTTATAATAAATTAATATATATACAAAATTTAATTTATTTGGCTTGATTCTTCTAAATTTTCCCGCTTGTGTGTTACCAAAACTAATATATTGAGTAAAATTTAATTGAAATGTTAGTTATGAACTGTTGAAAGCATCCATAAGTATTAGAGCATCTCCAAGTATTTTCATTGTAGAGATTTATGATTAGATGAGAATTTTGGAGGTCACATCTTTTATTTAAGATGCGAATAAAATGAAAATACTTTTTTATACAAAATTTTCAAATGTTTTTCTTAAAAACAAATCTACTATATATTTTTGAAAAGTAAATAAATTTTAAAAATAACAACTCAAAAATTAAAAAGTTTCATTGAATGTTTCAAAGTAGTCAAATGGAGTTATATGAATTTATAGTAAATTAAAATATATAGAAAATTTAATTTATTTGAGTAGATTCTTATAAATTTTCCCGCTCGTGTATTACCAAAACTAATCTATTGAGTAAAATTTAACTGAAATGTTAGTTATGATATATAGAAAGCATCCACAAGTATTAGAGGATCTCCAAGCTTCAAAATTTATATTAGTGTAAAAGTATCACATGGCTCATGTAAATATAAGCAATACTAAATTAAGAGTATTCCACTAAGAGAGTGTTATAAACACAAGCTTGTTTTATAATAGAGGTAAGGCTACCATCATGTTAATTAATAAATTGGGTATAAATAGATATTATATAAAAATAAATGAAATGGTAAAGTTTTATTAAATTAAAATTTATTTTTAATTAAATGGTAAAGATTCAGTTTTAAAAGAATTTAGTTTTTTTTGTAAGAGGATAAAATAAATTGGGAGTTCTAGTATCAAAGAATTTATGTCAAAAAAAATTCAAATCATAGACAAAGTTAATAGAAAGTGAAAGTAAACAAATATGTTATAGTGAATCAACAACATCACCAAAGCATGATTAGAGACAAATTACTTGATAGCAAGAAGGACATTGAGACTTTCAACAACCTCCCAACTCACTTGTAAGAATTGCAAATGATCCTTGAGAAAATCATCCTCTATTTTTTAAAATTTCAATAATCTTCCACTTAGTTTGGTTTCTAGTGTGCTTGCTAGGAATTGAGACTAACCACTCCTTTTTCTTCCTTGTCATCCTTTCCTAAAGCATGTGAATTCTTGTAACACATTTTTTTATTGTGGTTCTACTCATATTCAAAACCTAATACCCATTTATGTTTCCCAAATCATACTAAATCCTTACAATTTTCTTATTATGCACTTTGTCTTCCTCCTTGAGTTTAGAAACCTCACTAACTAGGTCCCACTACTCTAAATCAACATTCCACATAGGGGATTCAATGGCCACACTAGGTTGAAAAGAATCCAACCTAGCCTTGAGTCTATAATTATCTATGAAGAGCCACTTCAAGATATTATGTTGTAAGGAAAAGTTAATATACACTAACCCCACTCTATCTTGATTGGCCCCTAGCATAGATACAAGCATTGAAGACCTATCAAACATATGGAGCTTAGCCTTGGTATAGGTACAATCATCCTACCAACTACCTTCCAAATATTTGTGAGATTGTCGCATGTAATTTTACCTTGCCCTATCCAAATTCATATTGATTTACATATCCACATGGGTCCCCTTACTAGCTTTTACCTTCTTCATTGGCTTATCCTCCTTATTCCCCGTAGTCAAATCTAAAGCCTCCCAAACACCATCATTCCCATTGGTCTTTTCCCTAGATAAATCACAATTCAACTAGGGCTCACTATATGTAGGCTAAGTTGGCTTGGGTAGTGTGATTATAACAGATCTAAGACCACCTATAGAAACACCCCTCAATAGCATATCAAAGCTATTAGAAGTTCTAGAGAGGGAATTTACTACATTATTAGCCTTCACAATGTAGGAAAGTTGTATCAACCTTGCATCATAATTTCTAGGATTTAGTGTGATATTCACCTTACAATCCTATGTGTAATACATTATTTGTGATAGGGTGCATGCAATCAAATGGTGACATGGACCTTAATGGCCAAAAACACCCATGTAAGTACATAAAATACTAGATTTATATATCCCCATAATGTACCATCCAAGAGCATAAACATGCAATAGTGTAGTAAAGATAATAAGTCCCTAGTGAATATATATAGGAACAATATAATGTGTGGGGGAAGACATGACACTCCCAATGTATAAGGAATATTTGGTAATCGGCATGGCCATAAAATCCTACGATGTGATAAAGGGAGATCATGATGCCCCTCAAATGTAACCACAAAGGTGTAAAATATAAAGAGGTAAGATATGATGCCACCCAATGTGAGGATGTATTATGGTAAGCTCAAATGTGAGATAGGAAGGCATGATACCCCTAATGTAAGGATAAATTTTAAGGATATGGAAAGAGGAATAAAAATGGTATAATGAGGATTCTCTAGAATCGTGATATAATAAATTTAACACAATGATTTCCATTACACATAAGGGAGGTTGTAGCAAGTTCAACACACCAATTTAAGTCAAAATAAAATTGGATCTAAAGGTACATCTCAAACTTATATGTAGTTGATCCCTATAATAAATAATCACAAGATCACCACTAGTTGGTGTTTCAAGAGTTGAAATGAATCCCAACCATAATCATCCCAAGGTATGCCAAAAATAGATTATCCAAGGGAATTAGCAAGCCTAGTGAAAAAATGCACTAATTGTTAAACATTTTCATGAACTAGCCTGAACTCCAACCTAGTGTAATATCCAAGTAATTAGGTATGTTTAATATTTTAATTCAATTTCACTCCATCAGAGACCAATGATTAGATTGTATTTCAAATTAGATCTATCATAACAGATACTAAGCTTAACAAAATATACATAAATGAATTGTAAATTCTTGTAAATGAACAACAATTCACAATAACTATTTATTCCTCTTATTATAGTGGTTCAGATCACTCTTATATTCAATTAGTTGCTACAACAATAACAATAATATTATTATTTGAAGTATGGCAAGTTTATAGTAAAGGGGGTGCTATAAAATCCACCACTGAATTACACTCTGTAGGCACTAAGAAATAGGTCCCTAACTTGGAAAAATAGATGTGATAGGAACCGCCTAAACAATGAATCAATGAAACTCAAATACAATCCTTGAGTGGAATTATTTAATGTTGGATAGGGTCTTTTTCCATTAGTCATTTGCAGTGATCATGGGGTTTTTTCCCTCTAATCTCTTATTTCGAGCATCTTCAACTTTTCAAGTGCACCTTTGTTCATTCTCATTTCATTCTTCTAATTTTGGGTTTTACTTCCTAAGTTACATAGTTATATTTGCATATCATTTTCATTTCCTTCTTTCTAAGCCTTTGTTTAGTGGTGAACCCCTTTAGTCTTTAATCACACCTTAGGAAACCATCCTAACTCTAGCCCATTCCTCAATCAAGTCAATTGGTTGAGGGATTTTGGTTTCCTCAAATGAAATAGACCAAAATAGGGTCCCCCCTTTTGTGTGTTCCATCTCCTAATAGGTGGAGCACACCCCTATTTTCTAGGTTTCAAATGAAAAAACTACATTATGCCTACCTTACACATATTTAATATCAAATTCATGTTCATGTAGCTTGCTAACCCACTTTTGTTGTTTAGGTATTTCTAATTGAGAAACTACTCAAGACTATTGTGGTCAATCTTAACTAAAAACTTGCCACACCTAAGGAATGCATGATTGCTAACATCTCCTTATCATAAATAAAAAATTTATTTAAATTTCCTTTGTTATTTTCCTAATTTCAAAAGTAATGAGATGTTGTTGCATCAAAAAAACTCCAATATCTTCACAAGAAGCATCACATTCAAACACAAATGAAATTAAGAAATTTGGGACAACAAGCACTCAACATGAACACTTTACCTTTTTCAATATGTTACAAGTCTCCTTGGTAGCATCTATCCACTTAAATGTACCCTTCTTAGTTAGTCTATGAGATATTTTATGAGCTAAGAGAACCATTTAATAATCTCCTATAGTAGTTGCATAATGCTAAGAATCCTCTTAATTGTGATAATTATTGTGGGGTGGTCAATCCCAAATGGCTTGGATCTTTTGTTGGTCCACTTAGAATCCTTGTTCATTAATGACATGTCCCAAATATAAAATACCCCTAAGATAAAACTCATGCATTGACTATTTGGCAAAGAATGAGTCTAGCTTCAATATGATCAAGGCTTCATCCAAATTTTTATTGTATATCAAAATATCATCAAAGAAAATAAGATAAATATTTTTTAGTAATTGCTAAATACCTCATTGATGCATGCTTGTAAGGTTGTCAAGGTAATAGTCAAGCCAAAGGGCGTGACTAGAAACTCAAAGTGTCCATAGTGATACCTAAAAGTAGTATTTTTAACATCTTCATCCCTCATTCTGATTTTGTGGTATCTTGAGCACAAATGAATCATTGAGAAGTATAAAAATCCATATAGATCATCTATCAATTCATTAATTTTGGGTATAGGGTATCTATTCTTGATTATTTTCTTATTTAATTCTCAATAGGCAACACAAATTCTCATGGTATTGTCCTTTTTCTTCACTTGGACTATTTTAGAGACAAATAGACTAGAATTCAGACTAATGTGGCCCATATCTAGTAGCTCATTTATTTCCATCTTTGTCTCTTCCTTGTGGATCATAGTGTGACGATAGGGAGTGGTCGTCACTAGATTTGCAACTATTTCAAGTTCAATAATATGTAATAACCCTCATTCAAGTGGAAACCCTAGGGAATTCCCTAAAAAACCTCACTATGCTTATCCAAAATAGCTTGCACATCAATATGATAAGCATCTTTCTCGTTCATGGATGATTGTTTAGGTGTGATCAATTAATTTTTTACCCAAGCTACTTGCCATCTCTTGAAAGATGTTTCCATCCTTTTAGTAATATGATAGGCCAAAACTAGTGGTAAAGAATAAAGAAGGATTTCAGCTTGGTCTAAGAGTGTCAACCCGAGAATCGTAGCTTGCGAGAAGTGTTGCAGCAGTATACCTAAAGGGAGGAAGTAGTGAATCAAGTGGGGATGAAATGTAGCTAGAACACGCATAAATTTTCTACTGAAAATCTGGTTCAACTTTCCTATTTTGTCTTTCTGTCAAAAGTGTGACAGGAACTATGTCATAAACTATAACAATCTACAGCAATAATAATCTGCAAAAATAACAACAGTTTACAACAGAAAGTAACACAACACAGATCACGTAATCATTTAGCTAGTGTTTAACGAAGGTGCTGAAGTTGAAATCACGCAAAAATGAAATCTATCTTAACCAAACAAAATCGAAAGCAAACAAAATGCAAAAAATAAAACATCACCGTGCTTTTCAAGGAGTGGGCCCTTGCTCCATGTTGGCACGATGGATAGAATGGAAACCTTTCTACACTGCCTCGATCAGAATAATCACTATTTTATTTATTAATTTTTTTGTACAAAAAATCTACTATAAAATTTTGTTGTCAAAGTCTATATTATTAGCTCCCTTACAGTGCGCTTACTTATATACGCGTTGTTTGAAACAACAAAATATAGTAAATATTAAGTTTGTTTTGGCATGCGACCAACAAAATTAGAAGAGACAAATCTATGAGCCACTAATCCACAGATTAAAACAACACTGTTATAACAGTGATAAAATATAGGAGACAAGAATATCTTTGGATTTGTCCAACTGGAAAGCTCAACTACTATAATAGATTCTTCTCTTTATATGGAAAATAGTAATGATGTGAAGGTTTGCAGATTTTTCTCCAGCTATCTAGCAACAAATCTCTTAGCACGGGTTTCCTCCCTTATTCCACAAGAATACCACACGTGGAGCCTTTACTGAGTGCATTTGCTCCATCTTTTATGGACCACGAATTGTCTTGTTACAATAAATAGTGAAGGTTTTTGGTTTCCTCTTCATAGTTAGCAGTTACATCTCCATTTGGAAATAACCACGATTTCTTGTGCTTATTCGAATTTGGCACTAAAGGGGTAACCAATGCCACCTTGGAGATTGACATCACCTTTGAAAAGATAACATAAATAAATTTATGATCACAAAGTAATACACAGAAGTTCCTGACTAAAAAATGATAGGAAGATATTCTACATAAAAAGTGATAGGAAGTTCTTCTAATCAGCATGTTGCAAGCTTTGTTTCTCAAGTTTGAAAATCACAATGCTTATTAGTAAAGACAATCAATCATTAATTTCCATTTTTTATCCAAAACTCTATTAAATACCGCTTATATATATTTAATCATATGCAACATAAAATGTCCAAATAGAATGATATGGAATGAAAATGGAATGTGGAAGTGGCTATGAAGGTATATGAAATAAGCTAAAATGTGGCATAAAATGGGACACAATTGGCTCTCATCATAATAATTACTTGGGGTGATCCATTTCATATTCCCTTGAGAACTACTTCCTTTCCTTCACTATTGAATTTCAATTCCATTGATTGATAGTTTTTTGAGAATTCTCCCAAAGATTTTAGCCATTGTACTCCAAGCACCATGTTTGTGTCTCCCAATTTGACAACATAGAAATCCTCGTATATCACATGATCTCTAAGATTCACTTTTAGTTTCCAATTTTTTTGTGCACACAATATGATAAACCCATCAACCACAATCACATTGATTCCTTTGAAACTCTTAGCTGTTGATCCCTTTCTTGGCACTAAACCCTTGTCTATGAAATTGTGGGTTGCTCCACTATCAATCAAGATGATAATACTTTGTCCTAATAATACTCCACAAATCATGAATGGTATGTACCTTGAATTTCCAAAGATAGCCATGAGATTTCCTCCACCTAGGTCTTCTCCTTCATTAGATTCTTAATTTTCCTTCTCATCCTCAACTTTTTTTTCCTCATTTGACCTGACTTCAATATAGTACACTTTACCTTGTCAAGTTACTTGTGTCCTTGCTCATAGAGTTATTTTCAATGGAAACTAAATTGCTTTCTCCTACGTTCATTTTTTCTATCTTCATTTCTTTTTAATGGTGGTGAAATATTTTGTGTGCTTGATTCTATGTTTTGGATTTTTTTCTAGTTTATAGGTGGAACATTAGCATAGGGTTTTCTATAATCTAAGGAATAATACAAAGTGAGGGCCCTTTTTATTGCCTCTTGAAGATTGGAATGCTCCAATGCCTTGAACAATCCCTTTACTGGCTCTAATAAACCTTATATGAATAAAATCATGATCCTAAATTCTTAAATACATCAAGAACTTTGATATATACCCTCTAACAGTTACTTATGTAGTGTTCCACTGATCTATAGTGTTTTAGCTATTCTAATTCTTGAAAGTGAATTCTTGGATCAATCCTTTCAAATATTTCAATCAACCTTTGGTTGAACTCTTCAAAAGTAGTGATGAGACTATGTCCTCGTTTTACTGTCCCATGGTATCACCATTCATGTGCTACCCCTTCCTGATAGAGGGAATAAAACTCAATGGCTTCTTCTTCATATATTGGATTTAGAGATATGTAGGTGTTTATTTTTTGGATCCAACCATGGATTGAACACTTTTGTGACCCATAAAACATAAGTATATAACCTTTCCCGAATGTTGTTGCAACTCCTTGTTAGCTTAATTTTAAACTAGTTTCTTCTTGGTTAGAGGGTCATTTCATAGATTTTTGTTATAAAATGTATAAAATGATAAATCATCTTGAATTTATTTCTATGGTACTTTGTATTTTGTGCATAGCGATAAAAATTCATCGATCAACTCAATTTCCTCTTCTTCTAACTAATATTCTCTTCTTTGTAGGAATTTAAGTTAGAAGGGACTGGGTGAATAATCATTGGTTTGATTAACCCTTGATGTAATTATACTTATGATATATGATTATGGAGTTTTAGGATATTTTTGACCTTGCATAAATTTCACCAACGTTTACATTATGTCTTTGAGTGCTTGAGCCATTTTTGTCTATCCTGCATCCTAATTGATCATCACATCGAACATGGAATGAGCCTTTTCCTTCCTATATGAAGTATTGCCTCCTTCTATTTTATATATCCCCCCCAATTTTGTAAACCCTTGATCCACACATTGGTAGGATCAAGACTTTGATGCCACTATAATATCCTCGATTAGGGATGTTTAATATTTCAATTTGATATTTCTCCATGGGATACCAATGATTAGATATTATTTGAAATCAAATATATCCTAATAGATGATAATATTAAAAAAATATGCATAAATGAATTGTAAAACCTTGAAAATTAATATCAATTCATAATAATCATTTATTCCTATTATTAGAATAAAATATCACACTTGCAATCAATTATGTTGCCAAGACAATAGCAACGGTATTATTATTAGAAGTATACAAAAATCATAGAAAAGGGGGTGCTAAAAAATCCACCATTAAATTACAATCCTTAGGCACAAAGAGAGAGCCACCTAACTTGGAAAAATAGTTGGTGATAGGATTCACTTGAACAAAAAATCAATGAAGCTTAGATACAATCCTATAGTGGAATTGCTTAACATTAGATAGGAGTTTTCATGCACTAGCCGACTATGGGGTTAGGGGGTTTTCATCCTCTAATCTCTAATGAAAAAATAGGATGTCTAATTTATTTGAGGAATATTATCATAAAAACTAGATGTAAGTGAACTTTGACACAAGTTTAAATAGAAAATTGAGTGCTTGTTTTCCCTCCAAAATATGATTTCAAATTTTGTTTCTCTCCAAGGAGCCTACACACACATCCTTGGCAAACAAAACCAAAAGGAATAAAGACTGATTATATAATACCCAAAGGGCCTTGGTCTAGGCACACATGCAATAGGAGACACCAAATTATTACAAAGTCATTTCCCTAATTTATTTTCCCAAGACTTCGGGAAATTGAAAATAGGATTAAGGAACATTTAGTAATCTTATGGAAAAAAGGGACATGACACCTAGGACCACCCATTTATATTTGGGTACTCTACCATTGAGCTAATATCCCATTTGTCACTAGTCCATCTAAGGTCCAAGAGTGTATCATTCTCCAACACCCCCTCCTCCCCCCCCTTGAGCCACACTATGGGTTCTTGAGGCTCCTAGCTTTGGTTTGGATCTAATTAAAAAAAACATAGACCAACTAGGACTCAAACCTAGGACCACCCATTTACTATTGGGGTGCTCTACCACTAATCTACTAACCCATTTGTGATAAATTCATCTCATGTTCAAGTGTGGCTCATTCCCTGATACTAACAATTAATATGTGATATGAGGATTATTTATCCATGTAAATGGTTAGAATTGGTAAATTTCATCGAGATATATATATATATAATTGAGTTGTATATCTCATTAATCATCTAATTTCAATTTATTCTAACACCTTTTCACATAGATCTTGAGTACCTTGTGTACCGCCACATTGTAGCTTAAGTTTAATATTTATTATGTGTAGCATTTATTTCCTAACTAGCATGTTTACTCAACGGACATGCTCATCTATGACATTTAAGTGGGTGATCCCACGACAATGGGTTACACTTTTTGGCCAAACTTGACATTGAAATCAACATTTTTCACCAGATCTTCACTTTCTTACACTTATAACAGCTAAACCATTAAGAATTTGAAGATGAAGCAAACTAGTGATTTGTGAGAATTTTTGTGTAGATTTTAATTATATTTTTAAAAAAATAAAAAAAATTGTGAACCTTTTTATGTATTTTTTAATAACTTATTTTTTCTACTAAACAATATTTTTAAAAAGTGATGTTTACTATGTAACGTATAACTTTTTTTATAGAAAGGATACAATTCTAATTTTTAAAATATATATTTGCCACACCAATATCTAGGGAATGGATATTTTTTCTTAATTTTTTGTTGCATATATATATTTTAATTTTGTAAGTCAGAGTAATTATAATTTGGATAGAGGTGTATTGTGTAACACAATTTTTTTTGTATGCATTTGAATTAACTTATTCTTTTTTTGTTGGAATAAGGACATCAATATCTAGTGGACATGTATTTTTTATAATTGTTTTCTCTATTTTCTTATTTTTTTTGTATGTGTGAAATAAAGACCTTGATGTTCATTGAAAAAGATACATTCACAAGAAATAAAAAATAAATATAATAATCAAATTAAATATATTTAAAATTATACTTTCTGGGAAGTAGGGTTATATACTTGCAAAACATAAATTTTAAATAAATTCATTTGATCCCCCAAAAGGTAAATCAAAAATTGTTTTTTATTAGCATTTTGATAGGTGTAGTGTAATGCCCCGCCTTGCAACCCTAAAGAAAGTTGTAATTAACAACTTAAGCGAACCAATTTTTTTTTTTAAAATGTAGTTAACATACACATTCACTTACTAATTAACAACAACCTCTAAGGCTACAAGGTTAAGATTACTTAAACCCACACATACATATTACATATAACCAAAACATTATGAGCTTTATGAAATAAACATCATACATCATAAGAATACCACATAACATAATAAGATATTCAACCAAGATACCATCTCATAATCATTACTTTAATCTAATAGTTACAACACTCATTCCCAAAATGAGACAATAGTACATAAGATTACAATTACAGAATTCCACCTCATAAACATAAGAGGGATAAAATAATTTATATAATTTGAAATATTACAATGTAAGAAAATACAATAAAAATCGTGAGTTGTCCATCTGGATGCCTCGCCTCTATGAACTGAAGATCAAGGGGGACCTAATGGTTTTGGTGCATGTTCCACCCAACCAATGTGGTACCCGAAGGCCCACCCCCCATGTTAGGAAATAGTAACAAAGTAACATGGACAAAGATCTACAACCACTAACCAAAGGCAGATTCATACTGACTCATACTGATATAACCAAGCAAATGAACTAACAAGTACAACTCAATCACCATACAAGTACAAATCAAGTACAACTCCAACATCATTGACATAGGTCACATTGCTTACAGACATAATATTAATCAAGTATGTTCACTAAACCATACACATAACACAATTAACAATAGTTTTCTTAGATAGAGTGTCATCTTAATCATCTAAGTATTGTTTTAGTTACCACTTGATTAAATAACTTACAATGAGTTATCCTTGACACCACTTCGGGTGTCGGCCATCATTACAAGCCACTCTTCTACTAGACAACACACACACCCATCCAAACGTCAATAGAACCAAAGTGCAACAAACAAGATAACACGTCTACTCCTTTCTCAGGAGGCGACAAAGATGAACCCATCTCCAAACACTGGAGGTAACATCTATAACAGAACCGCTCCCGACTAGGAGACGCACATTACAAAAACCACTCTTTTCTCAGGAGGCAACAAGATGAAACCACATAACAAGGTCACTCCATACAAGGAGACACGGATTCCATAATCCGCTCCTAAACCAAGGAGGTGCAAACATCCCCGTTCGTGAAAACCGGGTACTAACATAGACACAACCTCATGCACTATCAAGAGAATTCACAACAGGTTGACATCACAACGACAACCCTCACAAACAACAGACCATCTGAAAGACTTATAAACTAACAGGTATTCAACCTATTCTCAAAGCATAAACACGAAAGACATAATCATTGAAGGCAATAGAAGAAACTACATTTGGATACTCTAAATCCATTTTTCAATTCATTACGTAATTCATTATATCGATAAAATTGAATTAAGAATTCATCTTTTCAGATAGAAGAAAAATTACATTAATATTTAATCTCTAATTGCTCTTAACAAAATAAGTATTTTCAACTATAATTCAAAATATTTCGCTTTAAATTAAATAACCAATTGCCCTTGCAAATTAAATCATTATAAAATTAATCAAATTAACATTTGGTCTCTTCCATAACTTATTGTGTTAAAATAAGATCAATATTTGGACTATAACCCAATATCATATATATATATTTTTTCAATTAAATCAAATTAATAATTGGACCTTTTACACATGAATTTAAATTTTACAATTAAATCTTAAATTATGCATTCTTTAAATCAGATATTTAACTCCTTCAATTGAACTTTAACATGTCATTTTAGAATAAACAATAATTTTTCCATACGTTTATAATTTTATTTCCACTAATCTAATATACAAATTTTATTTAAAATAATATAAATAAATATAATATTTTAAAATTATAAATTATAATATAAAATATTATTAAATAATATTTTAATATTATAATAACAATACATAAAATATTAATATTTATAAATATCAATTTATTATTATTTTATTATCAGAACAGCCATGAGAAAATAACTTAACATCATTCTCGTGTTTCAAGCATAACTCAAAAAATACGATCTGGGTATTTGCGATTTTTTTACAAGGATAAAAAAATTTCAAGGTGTAGAAACCCTTTAAATTTCCTGACAACCCAGTTTGTGTAAGTGGAGTTATACGCGACGCAACCAAACCATTTTACCATGAAAAATATAACTACCCTGCGGATTTTAAAATCCGATTTTTAATAATAAACAGAGGGTTTCATTTTCTAAAAACATTGTTCAATCTCTATGTTTGAATCCAAAACAAAATAATCAATTTCCTCAAACAAATTAAATTCAACTGAGATTTTCACAATTTTCACTCAAGAATTTTCACAAACAAAAGCTACAAATTTATTTGATTTTTTCCTTCTAACAACAAATTTATTTTATAAAATAGATTTAACAAATAAATTTTTAATTACTACTATTTTAAAAACAATCAAGAACAATAAAAACACAAAAGAAAACCTGGCTCAAGAAGCTACAGGAAAAGATGAATTTCTGCTGCAAGCCTCTTCCAAAGATTTCTTGATTTTTTTTCAATCATCTAATGAATCCAATCCAAAACCCAACAAATGCAAACAATCTTTCATCCAATCAATTCTACAATCAAACTTTCTTCAAACCCTTCCTTTGTGCAAATTTTTCCAAAATTTCTTCTCTGCTGTAAAAATGAATTTTTCTAAAAACTTTTCCCCTTCAAATTAAAAAATGTCTTACTTATAAATCAAAAATACCTAATATAACCCTAATTCACATTACATGCAAATTAGATATTAATTTCAATTTCAATTTTAATTTCAATTTTTACAACCCTAATTCACATTGCTTGCAAATTAAATATTAATTTTAATTTCAATTTCAATTTTTCAAAAACCCACTTTTAATTTAAAATGCAATTTCAAATAATAAATAAATTTTCAAAGTTGAAACTCATTTCCCAAATAAACATTTAATTACAATTTCTAATTTAATTCTCACACGTTGAAATTAAATTCCAAAATTAATTTTAATTCTTTTATTTCTTTTCATTTTATTGCATCACGTTTAATTAATTAATTTAATTATTTAATCACTAAATTCAACCCCCTTGGATTAAATTTAATTGATTAAATAAATTAAATATAATTAATTAATTTTAAATATAAACTTTTATCCACATTGCATTATTTAAATTAAACAATCATCAACATGATTTAAATGCAATTATTCTAAATATTTATTTCCAAATCAAGAATCCTTCAGAATTAAATAACATTAAAGCAAGACCGACAATGACTTGACACACACGACTGACGACACACTAAGGCTAGGATGTAAACTTGACACATGTTACCTAGCTACTATCTCTCATTCAACTTAACCGTTGGATCAACACGCTCAAACCTATGAACCCGGGTGGAGTCGATGTCATGTACCTGCAATCCTGCAACTAAGTAAACAACATCATACAATATATCCAACATATAATACACACCGTGAAGAAGGAATTACAGATTCGTAGGGTGCTCGCAAGCGAGTGATGCGGACCCGTTTTCTTCACCAATACACTCATCGAAACTGACACTTCCATCATAATTCCAATAGTCTCATAATAACATCCCATGCTAACTCTACAACATCATTAATCCATAATGCTGTGAAACGATAATTAGATCAACACATCACACAATAATAGTTGTTGCTCAATAGTAACGAACAAAACATCATAACAAAATGTATCCAGTATCAAAGTAACTGCAACCAAACATAACATAAAGCAAATCGAATAAGGAGCAAAATGGAGGGGTATTACATGTAGAGGAGACTCCATTATAGATAGGTTTAAAACTAGTTGGGTTCTATGCAAGGGGGTTTGATCAAACCCTCTTTAATTAAAATCCTTTAAATGGAACCTTTCAAAGCTTAAATCATTATATTTTCTAATAATATGTGATTTCAGACAAAAACCAAGATGTGATAGAAAGTGTAACCCACTATTGTGGCAACACCCAAATATATGTTTACTTAAAATATAGCAACATAGTAAATGAAAAACTGTTTTAACTAAACAACAATGGAGCTAAGAATTTAAAATGTTATAAGTTAAAGTATTTAAATTGAAAGAGGATAGAAGATGACTCATTGGTTTGATGGTTGTTGTAGATGAGATGATTAGACAATGGAAAGTAAATATAGAAGAGGTCTTTGTGACCTATAAAATGACACAAATGGAGCTAACTTGATAATTGCAGTAGTGACTTGAGAAAATATGGTATTGACATAGGAAGTTATAGTAGTGACCTTAGGAACTATGTAGGAATATAAGCTAGAAGTAATGAAGTAAGAAAAATATGAGTGCAACCAACTATGTAAATTGAGCTATTGACCTAGAAACTACAATGGCATTGTTTATTCATATTCTTATAAAGTTTTAGTAAATTGGTGTTTCTCATGATGATTATCCCAATTGTTGCAAATTCTCAATATAATATACCTAAATTGATATTTAATAACATAATTTATAGGGGGGAGAAAAAATAGTTGTTTTTCATAGTATACTACCTAAATTATTCCCCTAAGGTATGTTTTAACCTCAACAAAAATTTGGAAATATTGAGAGAGAGTGGATATCCCTAATGTGAATTTTGGAAGGTATTGTATGATAAGAAGATTTAAATAAAAAATCTTGTAAAGATTTTCTACAAATGTATGCAATGCTTTTGTGAACAACACAAAATAAAGGAGATTAATCCACTTAGATGGAGATTAATCCACTTAGATGTCATGTGGATACAATAGGAAATGATTTATAAAAAATTTAGCTATAGAAGAAGTAGTATGGAGGTTTTGTTAATAGAAAAGAAAAATAGAACTAAGGAGAATGTCAAGAATAGTAAAGAAGTAGAGAGGAAGAAGTTACCAATAATTTGGAAGATTAAAAGAGCACTCACAATTGTTAAAGAAACTAGACAATCCTCAAATAAGGCTTAAATAATTTTTATAAATCTTAAGTTAAAATAGTCAATTAAAAAATGTGAAAAGGCCAAAATGTATATATTTTTAATGTTTTAAATTGTTTTGTACACATGAAAACTACTGGGATTATAATAGTGTCCAATAATTGTAGATTTTCTTAAGGTTGGGAAAGACCAAGAAAATAGATACATAATTAAGTTTGGTCAACATGACCTTTTCGTGAAAAATTTAAGCTCAAAAACATGTTAAATGAGTTCTAAACATGCTAAGGGAAATAAAAAAATGCTAAAATTAGTGTTCAACATAGAATAAGAATTACGAAGGATACAATTTTTGACCTTACACATACATGGTGTTGACTATGTTCTTTATTACTTGAGTGCAGTTTGATCATTTTATTTAATCTTAATATATTTCAATAATACTTTTATTATCCACCATTCAATTCAAACCTCAAAATATACAATAAATTTTTTCTTGTTCTTAACAATAAAAAATATTATTAGTTAAGCTTTTATGTTATATTTTTAAAAATATGAAATAATTATGTCAAGAGGCATTCTACAATGGTAGAAAAGCATAGAGTATCATGTCATGAACGTGTACATAAAAAACAAATCATAAGTGACATATATTAAAAATACTAAAACTACTAAATTTTTGAAAAAGAAAGTTTTAATTAATCACAAAAATTATTACATATTGTTATAGAGTTCAAGAGAGAAATAGAAAAAGTTGTAAGGTGTAGTGCCCCTCCATGATTGGCCCTTTCTCGGTGTTCGATAAATTTGTTATGAATTGTTTTGTTTAATCGATTTAATTAAATTAAATTAATTTATAAGGTTGTTTATATTAATTTGGAATTAAAATAAATAATTAAATAAATCGATATTGAAAATAGATAGTATATGGTTTATTGTTAATTAATTAAATTAAATTATTTACTATAAAGTATTGTTATAATTAAATTTAATGATAATTGCTAATTTTATTATCATTGATGTTTAGTTATTCAAATGGGGAAAATGGTATAATTTTAATAAATAAATTGGATGAAAGTTTTGAAGAAGTTGTTAAAGCAAATAAAAAGATGGAAAAAGTGAGTTTGAGCCCATGCATGGCTCTAAACTGGTTGTGAAATAGAAACTTGTCTTATTAAGTGATTATTTCTTGATTTTTGTTTTCAAAAATTGAATCACTTTCCTGGTTCTAATAATGATCAATTTTGGGAAGATGTTTACGAATTGGTTTTTGTTTTCGAATGAAAATTTATGTCTGCAACAATTTTTTATCAAAAAAATACAGATTTTCGATTAAGGGATTTGTTTTTCAAATTGGGAATAACTTTTGAAGGTCTGACCAAGGATTTGGAAAAAAAGGGTGGTTGTTGCGATAGAGTCTCTTCGGCACTTCTCTTTCGTCTCTAAAGTGTTGGATCTCAAGTTGGCATCATCTTTACTCTTGTTTCATTTATTCGTTGTTTGCAAACGATCTCTCTCTCTCTCTTGTCCACTGAAAACAAGTGTTTGCAATTAAATATGTTTGAGAAGTTGTGAAGTTTTGTAGGTGAATGGCATCAATTTTCTTTGCTCTTTATTATGTTGTTGATAGATAAATTTGTATTCCCCTTCTATGTTGATTGCATTCATTTTAAGAAGATGGGGATTTTAATTTTATAAGCAATCTGTGAATTGATTATCTAGATTACCCAAATGATTTAGACTATAATTTTGCGATAAAAGTTGCATTTGAAATAGATCAAGTAGAAGACCAAGTTCTTTAAAGAATTTAATCAAACCTCATGGCTCTTTTTTTGCTATTTACATTCAATGTAAAATATATAAATATATCATTTGATTTCCCTATACATATATAAGGAGTTTTCGATTTGCATGCATTTGTGTTTCTAAAAATAGTTTTATGCCTTAAGCCAAAGCGATTTTATACATTGTTGATTGTAGCACTCTGGAATCCAAATCTGTGTTATTTCATTAAGCCTTCTCTTGCCCAACGACCTCCTTGTGCTACCTATTTGTCATGTATGATAATGGAATAATGCTTTGAGTAAAGTTCATCATGTATTTTCCATAGCTTGGGGTGCGAATTATGTCTTGTTTGTTTGGAATGCATTTTTTTTTATGTTTCTCTAGATGCATAAAATGTGCAATTGCAAGCAATCAATTGTCATCGACTGCTATGAAGATATACATGTCTGAAATCTATTCCTCCTACGTAACTGGGTTGTGCCAGATCAAGGCTGAGGATTTGATAACCAACATGGAGTCCTGATAGTTTGAAGGAATTTGAATGGGTGGTGGAGACACAGAGGAACATGCAAATTAATAGACAAGATTCTTAAGTTTAATGCCACACTTGAAAGACTAGTCTCTAATGTGCTTTTACCTTTAGAATTTTTGAGGGAGATTATCATGCTTTCACCATTTAAAGGGGAAGCCCTAACCCTAGGTTATCAACCTCATCTATCTCCATCCCTAGTCTATATTCCCTTTAAAAAAAATCCTTTGACAAGTCTTACTAGCATTTGAGCCCTTTGTCTCACCAGAATTAAAAGAACAACACTACGATTCTACATTGATAGGGCTAGCATGAATATTGAAGCTCTGGTTATTTCTCCCACCTCTTCATAGGGATCTATCCTCTTTCTTTCTTCTTCCATTCCTTTCAAATGTAGTAAGAGGAGAATCCATTATGGGCAAGACAAGGTGCCCTGTGGTATGAGAGGCATTAAGCATGGGTGGTTGTGTAAGGATTTAGATAGTATGGAGTGTTGTGTTGTACCTGATTTAAATCTTGCCTTACCTGGTCACGGCCTCATTCTTAATGCAGTTTTAGAATGCATGATTTTAGGCTTCGATATATATCCATAGTCAATCCTAGACCTTGATTGCCTTGTTGTTTTGAATACCTTGAACAAGGTTAGGTTAGGTGCTAGTAGAGGTGTACAGTTGTGTTTAGAGTCAACCGAATCTATGAGATTCATTGAGTGTTATTTAGGTTCGCTTTTTGGTAATATGTGTGTGTGTGTGTGTGTGTGTGTGTGTGTGCGCTTAAACTCACCAGTAGTTATATATGTATGCTCTAATATGTGTAACCTCAGCATAATCTGATTTTTGATATTCAAAAACAGTATTTTGTACAATATAATATATATATATATATAAATATGCATACCACTTAGAGTATATATATTTATATTTATATTTATATTGATATATATATATTCATATATGTATATGTATATATATGTCCCGGTAATAAGATAATAGAAAAAGAGTAATTGTTATTTTTGTGACTATTTGATTATATAGGTAAGTAAATTGAGGAATTAAATAAGAAAAGAAATTAATTTAATTATGATGGGAAAGCTAGAGGACTTAGTAGAACGAATTAGACAATTCTTGTAAAGTTGAGTTCTTTTAAATCGCTTAACAAATAAATGTTATTATATGTCGATTTCATAGTGGCTTGGGTGATGGTGTTCTCGTTAAATTATGTGATGGTTTTACGGAATTAAGATTGTTTTAAACATAGCTAATTAATTGAGGGATTTGTGTATATGAGGAAATTAGAGTATATGTTGCTTTGCTGAGTTCTTGACAATTATTTCCTAACAATTATTAGTGGTTGAGAAGTAAAGGAATTATGTACCTTGTAATTGCATTATTGGATATGTTTTCTTTGCATCAAATACTATGTCGATGAGTGTACATTGGGGTATTTATGATTATTGATTAAATGGGAATCTTAGTGTAAAATTGTCGAGGTTTCTTCTAGAGGCTTAGGGGGATATTGATTCATTTGGTTTTATGTTTGTCCCACGGGATGGTTGGTATTCCACTTGAGATGATTTTGTGGTGGTTTAGCCATGCACTGCTTGCTCATTTTATGGTTGGTTATTGTGTGTGCAAGAGGGCTCATGTATCGCCTTATGAGAACGTTCATGTGGTTTTGTGAATTGTGCATATTGGCTTTTCCTCGTATGTGTGTTGGGTCTTCTAGTGCTAGTAGGGGGAATGGCTCTCAAGTGGGGCTCGGGGCCCACAAGTGGCCACCAAGACAACCTATTGAGAGTTGGATTAAACAAGTGATAACATGTAATTAATTAATCTTGGGATGAGTTCATCACACATTAATAAGATAATTGTAGTTGCCCATTCATAGCCTTGAGTGCTAATACAGGCTCAAGATGAGTTGGGAGGGCCATTAGAGGTGTCGAGGCCAAGGTGTCTGCTAGGAGATCCTTGTTGGCATGACTAGACATCCTTGTTCCCATGAAAGGATGATGTAGGCCACATGGGTGTCACTTGGGGGTCGGGGTCTAGAGTTAGTAGAGGGGTCAGACATGTCAGACAACCCATGATGATACCATGTGATGAAACTCTACCCTAGAGCAACCTAACATGCCCTTGTCTTGTGTTTCCCCTTTATTGTTTGCATACCTCTGGAAGTGGAGTCATTGCTATGGCAAGGTTTGTGGTAATTTTTATGTTGTGTCATGTTAGCCTTTTGTGTCATGCTTTTATTCTCTTGATTGCTTTGGTGGTGGGACCTTATTGTCATCTCCTAGCACAGGGGGTGGACCTTAGGGTTCCACATGGTTGGGTGGAAAGTGTTATGCACTTCATTAGGTTCCCAGTTGATGTTCATGAGCATGGATGTTGTACCACATGAAGAGTTTCCAGATCTTGGACCCGACTTGAAGATAGCGCTGATGTTATGTAATGTAATCATTTTAGTTGTATCTTATCATGTATATTGATGTAATCTTCTCGTTGTTATAAGGGAAGCTTTGATGTAATTTGTAAATAGTGTAATGGTCTACCCCATGTATGAGAAGTTGTATATGTATCCATTGGTTTGTATTTTATATGCTTGAATGGTGTTGTATCTATGGAAATATATAAATATAATTTTTTCAATGCAGTTGATGTGGTTAAATTCTTGTTATTAGTCGTTTTATGATGTATGGTTAGATTGGATAATTAATATATTCTTAATGCAGTCATGATACCCTAAATGACATAGTAGTGAATATGTATGTGTGTAGTTTACATTCTATGTAGTTGATAGTATGATATTTATGTTGTTTCACTTCTTTTTTAAATTGTGTCATAATTGTTAGTTAGGTGTGTTGTCCTTTGGGGTTTTGTGGCAGGGCGTTACATAAGGCCATGATAGACCCATAAAGAATAAGAAGGTCAACAAGACCAATAAAGAAATCAAATCCTTATATGTGAATGTTCCTAACATGAGTTGAATGAGGGTGAAGATGTAAGCCTTCATTCACCATTTTATCAACAAAGGAGTTTAATCTTCTAAGGACATTTTGTTAGCTAATATAGTCAAAATCATGAAGAGTCTTAGAGACCTAATTTTGTAAAAGATGCAATTGGATGGATTTGAACTCATATTTTCCAAAAGAGGCATCATATTATGAAATTTTAATCATCATAAATAGTAATAATTTTAAGGTTTTCCTTGATTGCAAGAATAAGACCAAACATGTAGCCCAAAAGTTCGACAACATTATTGGGGGCCTATTCAAGATTCATATAGAAATCTCAAAAAATCCTAAGAATTTAGTCACAACACTCCATTATCATCCACAATGCCAAGATTAGCTTTTGAGGCACCAATAAAAAAGTGAGTGGGGTAGTGAAAGTGGAAATTTGAACAGGAAAAATAACCAAAGAATTCTAATCAAGTCTAAAATATTCTATTTTTTGATAGTTTATCTCAACACTATATAGAAAAAATAGAATTTCTTTTCTTTTTAAAAGATCCTTAACAATTCCCATCATAACCAACAAAATTTTGTAGATCAAGGTGTAATTTAGCAAAGCAATACATTCAAATATTATTTTATTCTTGTCACACTAAATAAACCACATGTAAAAGTGTTATCAGAGAATCTAACAGTGCCCGATTCACGGATAACCCCCCTATGAAACTTGTTTGTTTCATAGGTCTGTGTGTTTCAAGCACGCAAAACAAGGCAATTCTTCAATCACCCTCAACATGTATTCCTTGTGATCGAATTGTTCATTTGAACGTCTCTCGATCATCGTCTTTCGAAAATCTCTAAAACGAGTGTTTTCGTTAACTCCCTTCTGCCGGGAGTTAGTCATTTTTCTGATGGTGCGGGAGCTCTGAAAATCAGTACCACTACACCACCCTTCACTTCAAAAAAATTGTGCTGATTTTCAATGCTCCTACACCTAAGGTCCCTTCTAAGGTGCAAAAGCAGTGAAAATCATCGCTTTTGCACTTGTCTATCAATCTGCATTCTTGGTGCTCTAGCGGTGATTTTCACTGCTTTTGCACCTTTTTATGTCTTAACGTAAGTTTTAGTGGTGCAATTAATGCATCAACTTAAGTTTATTTTGATTGTTTATGAACAATTTTTAGGTCATTTTCACTTTGATGCATTTCATTCTCCTTCTTCCTCCTTGCGCGGTAGACATTCCAAATCTCCTACAACCCGAGTTCGAAGATCTTTTTCAAGCATCACATTAGGGTTTTCATTGCTATTTCCGCCAGTTATGTTGTTTTTATCTTCATGTCTTTCGCCACTCCTCCTTTCATTTTTAATCTTCTTTATTTATTGTTCATGTTGTTTAGGGTTTTTCAAATCTTATCATTCACTTTCAAGACCTTCTAATCGCCATCTATATTCGTGTTTGCGCCTTATTTTTTCGTTAGGGGTTTTTGCAATAGTGATGACACGTTTTAGGTGATCATATCCCTTGTGGTTCCCCTTCACCTTCTGATCTTTCCGTTTTACCAAGTTGCTCAGTCCTAGGTCAAGTGATGTAAGTTGTAATCTATGCATGAGTTTAATGAAAACTCCATCGAACCTAACATGAGCAAGTCTTGGTGTCCAAGTGGTGAAAATCACCACTTAGACACCAAGTTCTCACCATTCGAGCAATGTTCAAATGATAATTTCCTCGCCATTACACGGAATGGCAAACCATTATTGTCAATTGCTCGAGCGGTGAAAATCATCGCCCAAGCATTAAACATATTTCATCAAGTCAGTGTCAGGCACTGATTTTCAGTGCTCTGACACCGAACTTATGTCTTCCCACACTCTTCTAATGCCCAAAATTTTACACTAAAATACAATTAAGGACAAAACATGAATTTCAAATTTCGTTCACTTATGCTTGCAAAACCCTCAAAGTTTACTACCAACTCAGGCACTATAAGAAGGTGAACAACTTTCGACTAGACATAAACTATAATTCTTTTAGTTAGGTAACTAAATTTCGTAGACCATCATGGTCAATTTGAGAGGAGACGTGGAATCCACATCACCGAGGTACACTTAAATAGTTCAACCAACCCAAAGTTAAAATCTAAAACATTATATAGGTCACATGTCAGCAATAACATATGTATATTATTAGTAAACTCAAGAATAATAAGAGAACAAATCCTAGGGGCTAGACCTAGTCCTCAGGGGCTCGTCTCAGATAGCCTTGCCTACGTATATAATTCGCAGAGGCATCGTAGTTCGACTATCACATCTCATACTAGGTTACTTAAAATGAGGGTATCTCCCCTCGAGGTCAACATATAACTTTACTTTGAAACAACTTAATCCCAATAATGTTTATACTTAATAGTTCTCAATGATATAAACTAAGTATTACTAACTTAATTAATAATGTATGAAATATAACTAAGGTCATATGAGTGATAACAACAATATGATGATCATATGTTATATATTTGTTAACAACCTTTGTAAATGATAATCAAGCCAATAGTCTAACTTGTTTTATAGATAATAATATAATAAATAAAGATAAGGTTTGATAATAATTCCAAAAGATAATATTTTGTCGATATGTTGTCTGGAGAACCATTGTTCCTAATTTACCATTGAATTTGTTTAATTATTACAATTTATCAAAAGGTGATATTATTCGTACATCTATAGAATTTGTACTACTAGGTCTATATTTAATGAAAACCAATCACAAAATACTACATCCAAGATAATGGATAGCAATTTGATAACTATGCACTATTATGAATGCTAAATCATTAATAATATTGTAAGGATTAAACTTTATATGTAAGGCATTATTTGGAATCATCATTCTCCATACTAAACTAATTAAATGATGCTTCTTACTCAAGAACTTCTATTTGCAGCATTCAATAATTAAATAAAATAAAACATATTAAAATGGAAGGATATTCTTAATCATTCACCTTCACAACTAAATTTACAACTAAGAGTATTTTGATGATTAGTATGTACATTATAGGTTTGACAAAAGGAATATCAATCCTATGAAATATTAACATCTAAATAGAAATGATAATCATGCCTTTTCGTGGATAATATCTTTATAATTTATTTTTTATTTTATTTTTTTAATCAAAATATCAACTTAATGGACAAACTATTTGATAACCCTTATTGATATCAACACAATTCATTTGGAAGCAGTGCATTGTTCACTCCAACTCTGCTAGAATATCTAACGAGGTTATTCTCCCTTAGGAAAGGTCGCCTAGCATATTGGATGGATGTTTTGATTTGACTCACTGTGTTGATTTCAATTTGATTCAATATGTATATTTATATATACATATATATATTTTTGAAATAGCAATAGTTAATTTAATGTATCATCAAATCTTCTTTCCCTTAAAAATGATTAACTTAAACAACATTGATGTCAACTTCATTCAACTTATATGTTTAATTTCTCCCAACATAATTAAATTTCCCTATTTTCTAAATTGAATATTCCCTCTATACCAACAGATTCATTAATTGGAATTTTTTTGGTACCCACTCACACTTAAACTTGACTAACTTGCATCTTTGAAATTTTACTCAAACTCCAATACTTTATTACTAATTGAAAATGTGACTCTTAAATCACAAAAATTAATCCAAATAATCTATAAATCTATAAAATTAATTATTTTATTTACACCACCTTCACTTTTATTTATTTATTTTATTATTCTTTTATTTTCAACTATTCTATAACAAATTTATTTATTTTAGACTATTTATTTATTCATTCATTTTAAAATTAAATAACTAAAAACTATTTATACAGATTCTAAATCAATTAAATTCCATATCTCCCAAATTATTTAACATACCCAAAATAAAAAAAAATTCAAAAAAAACATGGGGTCATTCGAATCTCACTTTATTATGATATAAGATTAAAGTAAGGCATGTAATAAGTAATAAAGGAATTCTAGCTTTTTTTTCTTTTTTAATAATATATATACTTGGGAGTATTTCCAGCCACACTGCACATTTAATTGGATTTAAAAAAAATGTTTGCAACTTATGTTTTCTTCTCAAACAACTGTGCATATATCGGCAGGTGTGGAAAGGATAAATGTTAAGGAGATTGATGAAAGATGGAGGAATTAAAAGATACCGAGATGCAGTTGGATTGAAGGCCATAAAATGGTACATGTTTTCTCTGTATGAGACAAATCTCATTCACAGGCACAGAAGATCTATGCAAAGTTGGAGATATTAGTTTGGTAGATTAAGGCAGCAGGGTATTTCTCAGATTCAAGACATCACTTAATGCTGTGAAAGAAGACGAAAAAGAATTGTTTATCTACCATCATAGTGAGAAATTGGCAATTGTAGTTTCTTTGTTTAAGTTATCCCATTGGAACAACTATTAGAGTTGTTAAGAAACTTCGAGTATGTTTTGACAGCCACGCTGTAACTAAATTTATCTCCAATGTTGCCGCAAGAGAAATTGTTTCGAGAGATGTGAATGAATGAATGGATTTTAATGACGTCCACGAGACCATCAGTCTATGGAACCCAATGTCAGAACTTTAACCATTTTCAAGTTCTTTTCCATGTCCGTCCTCCTCTTAAAGATCTTGACCAGGAAGCCAGCAGTTTTGAGGAGCCTAGTCTCCTTAAAGAGCTCATTTAGATTGTGCACCTTCAAATTGTCTTCATCGTTTAAAACAACTTCAGTAAAAATTTGTTGTCATCTTAAGCAGGGAAGGAACAGTGTTTTTGTGGACATTAATTGTAATGCTAAATGAAACAATTTGAACAATAGGCTTACCCTATAAAAAAATTGCACCATGCCAGATATCCAGTAATAATGAAGGGGTATCCATCAAGCATAACAAAAGGGGAATTTTTGTCAAACGATGTAATTGCGACTGTCCAGGTAACTATGTATGCAAAAAGTAGAGCACAGACAAGGCATGTGAACTGTTTGACAGAATACCTCAGAGAAATGCGATTCTCGAGGACTGCGGTGACTGTTGGAAATGCACAAGACGACTTTGTTGCAAGGGATTTGGAGAATTCCAAGCAAATGCATTCAACAGGTGTAAAATCAAATTCCACATGCATTCAACAGGTGTAAAATCAAATTCCACATCCTTTTCGAGTTGTGTAATAAAAAATGAGAGACTCGGAGCAGGGTAAAGACAACCATCGAGGCATACAAGATGAAGAAACTTTGTCAGAGGTTGTAGTTGCAACTGCCCTGGTGGACAAGTATGCAAAATGTCAAAGCATAGACAGGGCAAGTAGACTATTTGACAGAATGTTTGAAGGAGAGGCGATCTCATGGAATGCGGTGATTGCAGGTAATGCACAAAATGGGTTTGTTGAAAGGCCTTAGGAACTTTTAAGCAATTGCAACTGGTGGGTGTAAATCCATACTCCACAACCTTTGCCAGCATCCTTCCTGAGCGAAATTTGGAATCATGAAGCAGGCACATGAATTGTATGACAGAATGTCTCAAAGAACTGCGGTCTCAGGAAATGCAAGGGTTGCAGGGTACGCACAAAACATATTTGTAAAAAGGGTTTCGAAACTCCTAAGATAATGCAACTGGCGGGAAAAATGTGGAGGAATGGACAGGGCATGTGGACTGTTCAACAAAATACCCCAAAGAAACATGATCTCATGGGATACCGCGATCAACAAAGCAATTTTGCAGCTGTATTTAGGCATTAAATAGATCTTTATTTTGTTCTTTGTAACCTTCAGGCAAGGAAAATGTGCAAGCCTAATTTAAATGCACAACAAGACTGAAATGAAAATAGGTTCAGACTTCACATGTCTCATAGGAAAAGTCCAACGACTCAGAATACATGATTACAATGTTCTATATTTTTATTTTTCTTAGCAGTAGTTTACATTTGAAATGCATTTAAAGCCACGTTGCTCAAACCTGGAATGTGCAGGGCCATGGTAGCCACCGAAGATAATGCGATTTAGCTTCTGAAGCTCACACCAGACTCTTGCATCTCTAGTCAACCCTCATCCTTGCACAAATCCTACAGAAATGTAACTGAATGCTTCAGCAAGTGCTCACGCTAGTCAAGGGGAAGCCAGTATGCCCTCTGTTCTTAGTCAAGAAACCCACTACCTTTGGGCGAGCTACTTGTTGGCCTATTACTTCCAGATTCCCCATCTTTATTTTTAATTAATTAATAAATCTGATCAAATGATCAGATTGTATAATGGGTAGCTTTTTACCCGAAAGGCTATCCTTTCATTAGTTTTCTTGATTCTCGACCTCTCCAAGGGTCATCTTTAGCTGGAGCAATAATGGCAAGTTGGCCCCCATTGAATTAATCGACATAACCTTTACTGCTCCCTCACTTTCATATGGTACTCAAATCCAACCTAACCAATTTATTCATAATTCTCACACCAACCACTACTTCCTTTGACATATTTGTCAACAATACCACCATTCCCATTTTAAGTTGAATCTTAAGACATGTTTATTATTAGTCTCGTTTGGATGAGAATTATTTATTTATTTTTATCCAATACTACATTTGATAGTAGTTATTATTAAACTTAGCTAATACCACATCATTGTGGACAACCACCTATCGATTTTACAAATTGATAGGTAATGATGTTAAAACATTATTTTATAACTATGATATGAAATTTAATAATCCTTCATAAAACCAACTTAGCTTTAAAAGACAATGATAATCTATGTTATTATTAGCTTCCCTAAATGATCAATAATGAAAATCATATTCTTGAGAAAGTAAACTAAGGTTTTCTCTAAGCAATAATCACGTTATAATAAAGTCAACAATAACTAGAATTGCTGAAATGATGCCACTGACTAATTATACAACTTTCTATCTAAAATCTTCAAGTTGATAATAATATGACAATTCTACAAAATAATATTGATGCTCCAAGGTTACAATAACATTGTCTACAAAATGAATACCATTAATTAATAACTTCATAGCTATTAAGATGATAACTAGGAATAACTCAATATCTATTCAAAGATATATGCAATTATGAGGAAATTCCCAAGTTTGTCTACAAAGGGAAACAGACACTCTGTACCTGTATATGATTATTATTATCAATGGAATCTGAGAGAAATCTTCCATCATTTCAGAAGAGTTACAGATGCCTTCTTTGCACCCCTAATGTTTACTTTTGATCCAACTTTGGAAAAGAAAAGAGTATCGAATGAGGCTTACAAAGTTTTTAGCAAAGTTGGTTGTATCTTTTTGCAATTCCCAACCTTTACTTACCTAAGACTAGGTTGCTATACTGGGTGTCCCTACATGTTACCCAGGTATCCCTCAGATAAATGG